>JAEQML010076098.1:0-13522 GCA_016904865.1 Pissodes strobi
TATACAGTGTGTCCAAAAAAGTATGCAACATATGGGAAACTTTTTTATTATTGGTTTCTCAGAAAATTTGATTCTTGATGTAAGTTGGTGTTTGTTCTAAAACAATAAATGAGTATTTCAAAATTTGCGTAGCTACTACTTTTAATGCAGGAGCAAATATCATTTTTCCGAAATTGCAACAAAAGCAAAGTACCTTAACTTATAAAGATGCCACAAAATCTCATAAGGAAATGTTCTTCTAAATTAAAAAAATAATCTAAATATGAAATTTCAGTTAAGTACATCAACTTTTAATTATTATTCCTCTTTTTCGATTTTTTCTCAAACGTTACGCCACTGGTGATTGTTTTGTTCTTTTGTTATTGGTATACTTGCCAAGTAACTTGAAAATTTATTTAAGATAGAAATTAGTTACATAGTTGCATAATGTTGCAGTTTTTCCAGAGATAATAGCCAGTTTGGGTATCAGTGTGTTGCAAACACATTTAAACCTTTTTGGTTCCAAATTTTTTCGTATCAAAATCATGAATAGAACCAACTCTTTTCATTTCATGTAAAACAACTAATAATTTATTTATCTTTTGCACCCGATGAGTAACACATGCCCAAGTATCGTAAATAGCCATATAAAATATTTGGTCTTGAAGAGTAGGCCGTGCATTTGGAATAAAAACAAATAAATAGTAATAATTTTACTTCACTCTGAATATGAAATTAATTATTATTGAGGCAGTCATTCCAACTGTATTTTGTATTTTGTTTATTATGGACAATTATTTTGGACCTGAAGTGTTTGAATGTGTTTGCAACACACTGATACCTAAACTGGCTTGTATCTCTGGAAAAACTGGAACATTATGTGTACCTAATTTCTATCTTAAATAAATTTTAAAGTTGCTTGGCAAGTATACTAATAACAAAAGAACAAAACATTCACCAGTAACGCAGTAACGTTTAAGAAAAAAATCGAAAAAAAGATTTTGCTGTATCTTTATAAGTTAAGGTACTTTATTCTCGACGCGATTCCGGGAAATCACATTTGCTCCCGCACTAAAAGCCGCACTTAAAATCTGAAATACTCATTTAATGTTTTAGGGCAAGCACAGCACCAATTTTTATCAAGAATAAAAGTTTCTATGAAACCAATAATAAAGAAGCTTCCCATATGTCGCATACATTTTTGGACACACTGTATATGTAATATAAACCAACTATCCAGGGCACAGTTAATCTACGCAATAAAACGCGTGCGTTATGCGGCTTCATTTGTCGAGTTATTGGATCGTGTTGAACATGGCATTCTTTTCAAATTTTGGTTGAATAATTTACACCGAACTAATGATGTAAATAAGACTCTGCCACAAGCAAATATCGATAGAAATACCATATCCAACCTTTTATCTGCATTAGAATCTTTGGTCCAGTACTTTCAATATCTAAGAAACGAGTTTCACTAATAGACCGCAATGGTACCTTGAAATAGTATAATTTAAGAAGTCCAAAGGGAAATAAAAACTTTGAGCCCTATGCCGTAGATGGAGGGTGTTGCATGTGGAAACTGTGGAAAAGTGAAAATCCGTAACCCGTAATTTGTTAGATATTTTTGTACGGCTTACAATAATTGTGATCAATATACTCTAGATACGCGTAATTTTTTTTTTATGCAAATCACATAATAAAGGTAATTAAATAATGTACGGCATTTGCAAAATGTCATTGGCGATAATGAAAAATGATGAAAAATCATGATGTCGTACATTTCAGAAGAGGCTGAAGATCAGTAATTATTAAACTTTAAAAAATTCAAAATTTGGACTTTCATTGTTTTTTTTTTACCTTAAAAAACCTATAGTGCTCGACTTTATTTTCAGATAAATATGTTTTAAATATATTGAGTTATGAGAGATGTTATTTTGGAAAATTTCAGAAAAAGGCTACGCCCTTTCCGATTTAACAGAGGATATTGTAAATAAATTTGCAGCTACAAGTAGTAAAAAAACCGAGTTTTATCCACAATACCGTTTCGCTAACCACGTTAGCATCATCAGGAGATGACTGAAATTGAGTTTTAATCATCTCCTGATGATGCTAACATGGTTAGCGGAACGCGCGTGGATTGCAATAATTCTGTTTCAGTATTGTGGATAAAACTTCGTTTCAGTGCAATTTGCCGAAGGTTCAAAACACCAGCATAGCTACAGGTAGTATTTTCCCCAGCCAGTTGAGCCAGTATACGTTATCCATGCGTGTGGATTATAATATAAGTAACAGAGTTCTCAGGTTATTTTCTGTGATCTTTTCTTTTTATTAGTTTGTGATTATTTTCTATAATTTAGAAGTATTATTTATGGTGATTTTCACATGCTTTTAGGGTGATGTGATGAAGTAAAACTTTCTTCAGTAAGATTTATATGGCCAAATTTAAGCGCCCTATTAGAAAAAAGTTTAGAAATTAATTTTCTCTCATACTACGCTCGAAAGCGGCATTTTCGCTCACGGCTTCTAACCAAAAATTAAATTTTTTGCCTAGTATAAGAAAAAATAAAAAATTGTATACGCTACTCGTGAGGAAATAATGATTATTATTTAAAATTTTTAAAATCCGTGTTCAATTTTGAATCAAATGGGCAATATTTTTTTTTTCGTTTTTTAAAAGAGAAATAGATCATAGTAGGCACAAAATTAAATCTAATATTTTTTTATCATTTAAATTTATGTAACAGAACGAGAAAAAAATTAATATTAATAATATATTGCATTATTAAAATATTGTTAATTTTCACCGTCTGAATCTTCAACCTCACTTTCGGTATCAGTGCTTTCTGTCTCTGAATTTGAAACTTTTTGCGACTCTGAAATTAAAACATATTTTGCAGTATTTAAATTTAAGTATACTTTATGAAATAATACGTCCAATATTTTAAAAAACCAGAAAGTAAAATTCACTAATTATATAGTTATTAGCAAATACGAAATTTGTACCTAGTATGAAAAAATTTCAATTAATATCGTAATCATGTATGAATGACAAATAATAAATAAAACGCAGCAATTAAAATATCGATTAATAAAATTTTCTATACTGTCCTAGCATGGGAATTAAAACTAAATTAAAATTTATTAAAAATCAAATGGAAATAAAGTTGCATTTTACAAGCACTGTAACGAAAAACGCGTAATATTTTCCTTTTTTAATCGATTTTTTGTTTCTGTTGTTAATTAGAAATTTTACAAGACATTATTTTTATAGTTTACTTTATTTACCTGTATCTTTATTTATTTCCATATCATTATCAGTAATATCGTTATCATTTTCTTGGGAATTGTTTGTCATCAGTGGAAGTAGTACTTATCTATTATTTGTTAATTTCCACCTATAATTGGTTGGATGGAGGGGAAAATTTTCGGTAAATTCTCCTGCTTTCCAGCCCCATTTTTTTTTTAACGGCATTCAGTGTCAAATAATTCCAAGTACCACCTAAGTGTACTAAGGCCATACAAACATTTTTAGCCAATAAGTCCCACCCTGGGGACGCAAAATTCAATTTCCCATTGCAGACACCTGCACCATTTGAAATGTACGGCATGTTAACAAAGCTCATTATTATGTAAAATGTTATTGATATAATCAAATTTTACGTTCATTCAAATCACCACCTCTAATAGAGGTGTAGGAAGGGGGTTGATTTCTCGTTTACTACCCCAGAGCTACTAATTTATACGAAATAGCGAAATAATATATTGTTACGGCTAGCAACCATCAGAATGTTTTTGTGCTACCCTATAGAACGCGCCGACGCGACGCCGCCGCCGCCCGGCCGCGAAGCTTCAGGAACGCTAGAATTATCTCGATGCCCTGGTCGAGAATCATATAGAGTGGTCTCGCTTCTTCCCGAGTATTCGTGATAGATTTGAGATTGTATATAAGTAACAAACCTAAAGCCTGTTGAGTTAGTAAATCATTGAGTGTTAAATTGTAAGAGCTATTAGTTGTGAAGTTATCAGATTAGTTTAGTGTGTTTAATTGTATACAGTGGTAGATAATAAAGAGAGTATTAGTTTAAAATAGTAAAAGTTGTAATTTTATCAGAACCCACGGGAAAACGTAACATTTGGTGTCAGAAGTTGGATTGTGAAGGGACCGGACTTGCAAAGTATTCTTCGATGAGAGAAGCGGGTAAACAAGTACGTCAACGAGACGGTTTTGATTGGTGGATTCTGTGAACAATTTATAAAATTCTATGGTCAATACGAGGCTGTTGCCTCGAAATGAGGCAAATAAATAAAATGTTAGTCGATCTCATGGAAAATCTAAATGCTGAGAGGCAAGCAGAATAGGACAAGCTTCAGCAAATTTTTCAATATCAAGAAGACAAAAGGCAGGCAGAGCAAGATCGCCTTCAGAAAATTTTACAAGATCAAGAAGATAAAAGGCACGTGGAGCGGAAGGAGGATAAACCTAGAAGGAAAGCGGATCGGAAACAGAATGAACATAAAAGACAAATAGAACAGGAACAGCTACAGAAATGGATGCTGTATGTAATTGTAGGTGAGCAAAGAGAAATACAGAAAATATTGGACGGACAAAATAAGAAGTTTGAAAAAGAAGTAGGAAACGTACGGAAAGAAATAATGAATCTACAGGCAGAATTTACCAGACTAAAAAATGAAGGACCCACCGAGAGGGTATTCGCCACAGGACAGCATATCAGACCTCCAACCTATGACAGTCAAACATCCTGGACATTGTTACAGAAGACAATTTGAAGCCGATGCTGTTGCCAACGGTTGGAATAACGAAGAAATGGCTACGTCACTAGTGGTAGCGCTTCGTGGATCTGCCCTGGAACTACTACAGACCATTCCCATCAGCTAACAGGGGAAATATGTCATACTTGCAGCTGCCCTGAAGAGACGATTTGGCGACCAATATAAAAGACAGCTCTATCAGGCACAAGTAAAGTCTCGACATCAGAAGCCTGATGAAAACCAGCAAGAGTTTGAGGTAGACGTTAAACGTCTCATTCAATTGGCCTACCCGGGGGCAACAGAAGAATTTCAAGAGGAACTTGCTGCCCAATATTTCGTGGATGGTATCAGAGATCAAGAAACTCAGAAGATGCTACGTCTCGCCAAATTTGATAACAGCAGTGAAGCTTTGGGTAGAGCGCTAGAAGTTGCTCTAAGCCAAAAATCAGGCTGTATCCATCCAGGAAGAAAAGCCGGCAAACAGCTGTGAATTAACTAAAATGGGCGAAATTTTGAAGAAATTAACGAAAGTTCTTCAGGACACGGGAAGATTCCGGAAACCAATAGAAGATAGGCCACGTAACCGAAATACCTCAAATCAGTGCTATAGATGTGACAGGACTGGGCATTTAAAAAAAAAAACTGCCTAGTAGATCTCCATCCAAAGGCGCTAGGGCCTCAATTAATCAACATTGCAGGGCGGGTGTTGGCTAAAGAATATAAAGCCCTCAGGATCGTCTCCATAAAAAGCATAGAAAAGCCGCCTACAGTCTAACTATTAAAGGAAAGATCAACGGAAGAGCCATAACAATTACTGTTGTCACTGGTGCAGGTATCTTTGATAAGGTCCAACAGAGTAAATAGATTAGAAGTTCTACCCATATGAAAGAATGTAGTTTTACGTACGGTTACCGGTGAGACAGCTGAAGTACTTGGGAAAATGGATATTGAACTTTAACTTGGAAGAATTAAATTACACCACACAGTGTTAGTAGCCGACATAGAAGACGAATTTTTTTTGGAGATGGATTTCATTGGCCAACATGGATTCTCTTTTGACAGCAAGCTTAATCTTCTGAAGTTAGGTACCGAAGAGTTAGTTCATCCTTACCGAAACAGACGATGGCACACCGACTAAAGTAGTGGTGGCATGTACTGTCAAAATAAGGGGAAATACCGAGCAGATAATTTTTGGGAAAGTGGAGAAGGATTTTGGAGACTGCATCGGACTGCGGAGCTACCTTGGATTATATGTACTTATTATAGAGGATATGGCGAAGGATTTGCAAATTAGTTGCACCTCTACGTAAGCTCACTGAAGAACGAGCAAATTATAACTGGGATCATAACTGTGATTCTGCGTTCAGAAAATTAAAAGCGGCTCTATGTTCTAGTCGAATATTGGGATATCCGAAACAAATGGGTAAATTTGTATTGGGCATTGGCGTAAGCAACACCGGCATCGGAGCAGTTTTATCGCAAGTACAAGCAGGAGAAGAACAAGTTATCGAACACTACAGTCGAACACTTGCGAAACCTAAACGTAACAACTGTGTAACCAGAAAAAGAGCTTTTGGCAATAGTACGGTCTGTTGAGCATTTCCATCAATATCTGTATGAACAAGAATATATGATTAATAAGGGCTGATCATGCAGCACTTAAATGTCTTTTGGATATGAAACAGCCTGAAGGACAGGTAGCCAGATGGCTTGAAAAGATATAACATTATAACTTTAAGGTTAAGCACAGGGCAGGGAGATTGCATAATAATGCAGATGCTCTATCCAAAAGGCCATGCGAGGATAATTATTGTAAGCATTACCAAAGAATAGATTAACGAGAAGGAATTACTCTTATTAGGCAAATGAAGTTTGAGGTTAATCAGCAGTGGACCACAGAGCAACTTAAAATGGATCAGCGTGAGGATAGTGAAATAGCACTATTGCTAAAAGCTAAAGAAGAACATCAACCGAGACGAAGCTGGAGAGATTTCAACTAAAGGATTTACTTTTAAAACTTTGTGGGTACAGTGGAACTCCAAGGTGGTGGAAAATGGACTTCTTAATCGAGCCTGGGAAAGCGCCGATGGAAAAGTAGTGAAGACACAGTTAGTGGTACCAAGGAAGAAGATATTCGAAGTTCTGGAAGAAGTTCATAATCGAAAGTCTGGTGCTCATCTCGGAGTGAACAAAACTATTGACAAGATCCGCTACAGATTTTACTGGGTCAACTACTGCCAGGATGTGAAATCGTGGTGTCGGCAGTGCTCAACCTGTGCCGCAAGTCAAGGACCCAAAACAAGATCTAGGGTCAAAATGAAACAGTATAATGTGGGCACGCCTTTTGAACGTATCGCCATTGGCGTAGCTGGCCCTTTTCCACAAACAACTAATGGTAACAAGTACATTTTAGTGGCAATTGATTACTTCAGTAAGTGGCCTGAAGTCCTTGCGATCCCCAATCAAGGAGCTGTTACCATAGCAGAGACGCAAATTCGATTCCAAGGTTTTCCAGAAAGTCTGTGATTTACTCAACATCCATAAACACGGGTTTGATTTACTTCAAATTGTATGTTTAAAAAAATACCTTTACTTATTTTTTACTTTTTAATATTATTGGATCAAAGTACACTCAGTTCCAAAAAGAGTGACGCACCTAAGTTGGTTGCAAATTTTAAACTTTGTCATACCTGAACGAATGAACGGATTTTTATTTTTTTTTATTTGCTGGTAGGTAATTCCTTTGTCTTTCAGGTGGAATTTTTTTCAAAACTTACTGGATGGGGAAACTACCCTTACTCCGGTCGTGTGTTTACACGCCAGAGTATAGTATTGGCTGTGATCGTCATGTCGACTATTATTTCTTTGAAATTATTTATTGTTTTTTTTTACCCCACCTAGAAGTGTACACATACAATCATAAAGTTTTAACAATAATAAATGACAATATCCAGTTACAAGAAAATAAATCATACTAACAAATTTTGGCACGATAAAAGAGATATTTTTAGATTGCATAAACAATAAATCATATCTATTAATAAAATACAACATTAGCACAAAGTAAATTAATCAGTAACCACATACCGCTTTACAAGATCGAAATATAATTTACCAGTAAATGAATCGTTCTAATAAATAAACAAGTTGAAATTTAAAAGGGGGACCAGTAGCAGGATAATAGCGTACATTACGTTAATTACCAATTTACCAATTTCTAAAGAATATTAGCAATACATAAAGTTGACAATGCTAGGAAAATTAATCGGAAGCAGAATATTAATTAATCATTACAAATTTAATTTACCAATAATTTACAAATAATATCAACAATTTACAAACAATCTAATCGACATATAGTTAGGAAAGTTAATCGATAGCAGCAAACCGATTAATCTTTACAAATGTACCAATTCACAGAGAATATTAACAATCAAATTGCCATATGGCTAGGCAAATTAATCGATAGAGAATACCGATTAATGGCTACAAATTGATCAATAATTTACTAACAATAACATTTTATGAATAAACAAATCAATGCAGGAAAAGTTAACTGGTAACAGCATACCAATTTACTATAGGGTAATTTATGTTTTGCGTAAAATGCTTCGTAAATCTCTCGATATTAAAACTGACCGACAAGACCTTTAGAGTACCGAATTCAAACGCGCAATAAGTACTATAAGTACCTGTTTTCACCATATATTTAATTAAATATATGGTTTTCACCAAACCCCCATTCATAAATCAAACGCTTTGTACCCTTAATCGCCGAGCGGTCAGCGCCCTTTCACCTAAATATTATTGTGATTGTGATGTAATTATCGCGAATTTATACCATTTTATTTATTCGATGAATTTGCATCCAATCCATTTTATTCAAGTTTGAGGGGACTTATTTGCGTTCACCCTATCTTTTGTGAGGAGACTGTTTGCGTCAATCCTTCTTTTGTTGGGGGAACTAATTTGCGTTTCAACCGATCTTTTGGCGAAGGATCTTTCTTTTTCTTCTGGCTCATTGGCTCCTTTTGCGAGGGGACAAGATCCATAGACGGTTGCACGTCCTTAAATTTGTTTATACCCGCTATAGAATAAGCATTATTTAGCGATTGTAGGTAGGGATCGGCAAGACAAGAAATCTTGTCTTGACAAGCAATTTCTTGTCTTGTCTTGAAATATTTTCAAGAAATGAAAAAAAATCTTGTCTTGACAATTTGTTGAGAGTTGGTGTCTTGTCTTGAGTCAAGAAATCTTGACATCTTGACAAAAGGGGAACCCCCATTTAAAAGTCGTTTCTTGATACATTGACAAAAAGGGAAATTCCGTTTAAAAGTCGGGATGAGATTGGTTGATGTAATGTTTATGCTTTATGCCTGGAATCGAGGGTCACGCGATCAGGATAGTGTTGTTTTACAGTTCGTTGCTTCATATGTGTTGACAAATTAATTTTTTTCTTAATTTAAAAAAATTTACATAAATTCAAAATTTCTGTAGACCACTGAAGTAGATCCGCTTAGCAAAGCTCTTTTTGATTTTAATATCTTAGGTCATAACATATACAAAAATGATAAAAAAAATCCTTTGCAAATGAAGTCATTAAGCATTAAAGCCCACAATGTTGATAATCCTTCAATAGGCAGACCAGTGGATTAATAGAAAAATAATGATTGTCGTAATTGAATTAAACTTTATTTTAATTATTAGCGAACAAACATTATAAAATACCGGCTGACGACAGACCAACTTTAAACAAAACATATTGGTTCGTCTTCTGGTGAAAATGCATACCTAAACATAATCTATATTTGGGACTCATGGCCTTTCGCAGTATCGATAACACTGAATAGCTTATAGATAAAATAATAGAAATAATGGAAATAAAAAGCGGGCTTTATTCGTTGTATATAAAACTTAATATTTCAACACACAGGACATAGTTTTACCAAAATTAAAGTATCAATTTTAATTTTGTCCGTGTTGACCTGATTTTTTAATAGTCAATATTCGGACCCCTTTAAAATGTTTTTTTGCCAATTTTTACATATTTATTTCATTTGGCCGATTTGGCCGTCCGCCACTGAAATCAGCCCCGTCTCCAGGCTTTAGGCCGCCCGAGGCGAGCAGAATTTGGCCGCCCCTCACAACAGACCAATTAAGGAGTCAATAATGATCTATCCGGCGAATAGGCGCCCGCGCGTTTTTTTAACCGGTAGGTATAAGGAGATGATCTGCAGGGTCTATATTTTCATGGTAGATGGTACCACGTGGGGGGCTACCTGGAATTAAATGGGGGTTGCCGGGCCGGGGTTCGATTTTAATGGGGTTTTGGGGGGCTATATGAAAATCACGTGGTTTTTAGCGATTTCTGGCTAAACGAGAGCTCAGGGCGAAATTCTGCCGCGACCAAACTGACTGCGCGCAACGGAGTCGGGGTTGCCCGGTTAGTGGGTACCACCAACCACCACGAATTTTTATCGATAAGTGGGGGAAATCGCGAAACACGTTTTTAACGGGTAGGTTTCGGTAGAAAAAACAAGACTTTCGGCAAACGGAAAAAACCGTATTTTTACATCGACCTCTTCATTTTGTCCCATTAGAACCGGAACCTACCTGAGAGGTCGATCGAAAAGCTTTTATAAAGTTTTTCGATACGAGTTCAAATAAGGTAGATATTCGATAAAACGTAATTTTTGTCTCAAAAATCAAGCATTTTTCTTCAGATTTCCGCACGAAATAGGGAATTTCGTAGGGGGATAACCTTTTTTTATTTCGAATATCGTAGGTTTTTGGGTGCGTTGAGTTCGATTTTCGCATCGAAAAGTTCGTAAAGTTTTCTGTATCGACATATTTCGAAAAAAGTTGAATTTTTTTAAAATGTAGATATTGTTTACCACCCTGTATATAATTTTGGCAATTTTATTTATAGGTTGGTGATATGTAAGTAGATTCTTCTAATCGTTTCAGTAATAAAAACGGGGAAAAAATTTAAAAATATTTTTCGAAAAAAAAATAATTTTGAAGGGGGTATTTAGGGGCGCGGAGTTCGAATTTTTGGTCTAAAAAATCGCTCGAGTGTTCTGTTTAGAAATATTTCAAAAATAGGGAAATTTCTATTTTTAACACTGACATGTACGTGGATCCCTCTGACTGTCTCTGTAATGAAAGTGAAAAAAAAAATCAAAAATAATTTTCGAAAAAATTTAATTTTGATGTGGGTACTTTAGAGAGAGAGAGAGGGTGGCACGGAGCTCGAATTTTTGGTCTAAAAAATCGCACGAGTACATATTATATATGTAACAAGCGCTCGCTCTACGCTCAATATGTGCTACATGCTGATCAGTACCTAATCGATCAATCAATCAATCGGGTTGCGTTTCGTTCACTTCCGTAAAAATTGTCCTGAATCCTGAATCGCTTTAGGGAGATGTCGATCGCCCGTCCCTAAAGATGTGCTAAGTCGCGACTTTTCATTAGCAGTTGCGACTGTTAATGCGATTTTTCATTCACTGCGAATTTAAACTGCTATTGCTAATTGCGAATAGACCGTTATGTTATATGGTGGGGTTTAATTTTTTTAATGCGTTTGTTATTATTGCATACAACGCGCGGTGAGCTGCTTATAGTACGAATGAAGCGCTTTACATATTCATTGCGAGAGTGTTTACCGTGTTAAATACAATCACATTAGAACTTTATAGAAAAAATAAAAAAGGCCGCCCCTAAAAATCGGCCGCACCCCTGGAGACGGGCTGCTGATATAGACTCGCTTTGCAAAGTACTTGTTGGTCCCAATACCTTAGGCCATAACATATTCAAAAATTATGAAAAGACTGAAAATAAAAAAGGAATTTTTTACATAATAATTATTTATCCTTCCATTAAAAACGTTTCAGTGCTTTGTTTTTTTTCCCAATAAACTAGCAAACAAATGAGTTTTTTTTATATTTTCAAGATATTTCAAGATTTTCTTGATTTCTTGCCAAGAAATCTTGATCTTGAGAAGTAATTTCTTGTCTTGTCTTGAAAAACAAGGATCATTTCTTTTCTTGATTTCATCTTGAAATCAAGACAAGATCAAGAAGTTGTCAAGAAAATGGCGACCCCTAATTGTAGGAATACCTTAGTTGAGTATCTTTTTTACAAAGCATTAGAAATTTGTTTAAATTAGATAATTTTTTAGGGGGTATTAATAGGGTATTAATTCGTGCCACTGTTAATAGATGTTTTATGACACATGCATGATAATCAACGATTATCGCACGCTGCAGTGTGCTTAAAATGATGTTTATGATGCGCCTACTATTTTAAAGGTTGCTATAGAAACATATTTGATCTATCTTTTTTACCTAGATATTTACCTACCGTTTAAATTACTATATGCCAAAATGAAGGAACACATTTAAAAACAACATTGCTTTATTCTAAATAGTAACTACGTAACTCATAAAAGTAAAACATTTTTGAGAATATGATGCATTCGTAATAAAAAATAGCGTATGATATACGTGTATAAGAGGCCTTTAAAGCCCTTGCGACTTGCAAAACACTCCGCGCGCGTGCTTTAAAGGCCCTCTTATATACATAATATAATATACTATTTCGATTTTAGCTATTTTAAAGTTCTCTTATATAGCCAATACCCTATTCGTGCCAACTATTAATCTGTTACGTTTTACCCGTGGGTTCTGAGCGAAATTACAACTTTACTACTTTCAACTAATACTCTATTCTCTATCATTCTATACAATTAAACACACTAATCTACTCTAATAACTTTGCAACTAATAACTAATAAGTAGATGCTTTTTGTGCGATAGTGATCAATTTGTCGTTGCATGTCACTTCATTTGAGACTAAATTTTATTGTTCGTAGAAAAAAGCCGAAATGATGGACGCGCAGAGGGAACAGGCACCGGCGGCATCGTCAGCGGCGGCATCGTCAGCGGCGGCATCGTCAGCGGCGGCATCGTCAGCGGCGGCATCGTCAGGGGCGGTAAGTAACTGTTTTTGAAAAGCAACCTTAAATAAAACACAACACAAACTCTTAAGAAAAAGTATATTTATAAAACAGTGACTAAAAGACCTTAAATATTTTTTATATCGTTTTGATATTAAAATAATCATTGTTAGTAAACATAAACATCAGCCAAAATGAGCTGCTGTCACATAAGTATGGTAGTCCTACGGCTCGTGTACACTTTATGCAACGATTTAAAGAAGTTTCCTTATATCAACATTCGATTGTACCCCTATCACTGTATAAATAAGTATATACGGTAGGTTCACTCAAGACAAATTTCCAATTTCGCCGACAGTTTTAGCTTCGAAGCGAATCCGGATTAATCTCGTTCGCGGCCAGCGGTGGCTACAGTACGAGGGAGAATTTATGGTCAGTATGCGAACGCCTTGATATTCTGTACTGTTGGGTCGCGTTGAATTAAATAATTATTAAGATCGCTACAATAGCGAGATATTGTTGTGCGGATAATTGCATTATAAAAGTGGGTGAAGGATTATCATTTTTTTAGATGCCCCAAAGACCCTATCAGGTAAGATTTATAATAATTTTTTAATAATATGCAGTTTTTCAATTACACGTATAATCGGTTTATCAAATATGTCTTTATTAAAATTCTGTTTTAAATACGTTGGGGTTTGGAACCTTCGGCAACATGCACTAAAACAGAGTTTTATCCACAATACCGAAACAGAATATTTGCACTCGACGCGCGTTTCGCTAACCATGTTAGCATAATCAGGAGATGATTAA
>JAEQML010076099.1:0-13521 GCA_016904865.1 Pissodes strobi
TTTTTTATTACTATTGTAAACATTCAAATTTGACGATTTTTTGTATGCATACCCTAAAGTTTAAGTAATTGTAATTTTTCAGTTATATTTGTTCTTCCGAAGAAGACACAGTGTGTTTGTTTCATTTCATAGTTTCAATTAAAATGACTAATTCAGTTTTCTCTCCAGTGAAACGAGCGAGCAAATGTCCATTTTCTGTTAACGAAAAGAATATTATTCTTAATGTATATGACGCCCTCAAACATCAAAATCCTCTGTATAGCGTTGACCCTGTGATGGAAATGTGTTCGCAAACGACAGGTGTTTCAAAAACGTCGATATATAAATTAAGGTGTGAACGAAAAAGTGGAGCTGTAAAACCACCTATACCATCTTCAGGAAGAAAGACGGTGTCTATCGATGAAGACTAAAAACTTATAATAATTAGAAGAACAGTACATTCCTTTTATTTTAATAAGGAAATACCAACCATCGACAAAATTTTAGGAGCCTTGAAGCAAGACCAAAATATGTCTCCAACGATAAGCAGGAAGAAATTGTGGACAACTTTAAAACAAATGAATTTCAGCTGGGAAAAACAAAGCAGAAAATCGCTCCTAATCGAAAAAGATGAAATTATTTGCTGGAGGAGACATTACTTAAGACAGATAAAGCAGTTTCGAAGTGAGAATAGAAAGATTTATTATCTGGACGAAACATGGCTTAATGAAGGATATACGGTTGGGAAGATTTGGCAAGACAAAAATATTTCAAGTTTTCGTCAAGCATTCTGAGAAGGCTGGTCCACCGGACTAAAACCACCATCTGGGAAAGGAAAGCGGCTGATTATTACACACCTTGGAAGTGTTGATGGTTTTGTTGAGGGCGGTTTGTTAATGTTTGATTCAAATCATTCTGGCGATTACCATGAAGACATGAATGGCGATGTGTTCGAAGAATATTTTGAACAAATGTTAGATCTCATTCCACCTAATTCTGTGATAGTGATGGACAATGCGAGTTATCATTCCAGAAAAGTTGACAGAATACCAACTAATTCATGGAGAAAAGCGGATATTATTCAGTGGTTTAGACAGAATAACATACCATTTGATGAAAGTATGGTGAAGAAGGAACTGTTGTCCATAGTGTCCTCAAATAAAGCTCGGTTCACCGAGTATGTAGTTGACAAAATTGCACAGAAACGAAATATTACTATTCTTCGTCTGCCTCCGTATCATCGCGAATTAAATCCCATTGAACTTGTTTGGGCCCAAGTAAAAAGTTATGTAGCAAGGAGAAACACGACGTTTAAAATGAAATATGTTAAAATTATCTTTGAGGAATCTTTAAAAAATGTCGATTCTGAAAAATGGCGTTAGTGTATTGAGCATGTTATAAAAGAAGAAGAAAAAATATGGAAACTAACCATTTAATTGACCTAATTGTAGAGCCTTTAATTATATCCTTGGAACATGACGAAGATTCGACGGATTTTTCTGACGACGAAAATGATATACCATAGTTCTCTACATAACTGTTTATACAAAATCGCAATTCTTATACCTTATTATATAAATATTATATGTGATAAAATGTTACAGTAATACTAACTGTTTTTGAATATACATAAATAAGTGAATAAATAAAAGTACTTAGGTAAAACAGGTATTTTAAATTAAATATCCAAACGTACGCTACTGCAGGTAGAAAATGGCCCCTTTGCTGATAAAGCCTATTGTTTGCAGCGGGATTGCCATACAAAACAGGGTGGAATGGTTAAAATATAATACAGCAGGCTATAACAGCTGTGGCTAAATATTTAGAAATCACAAAAATTTATTTGACCACTCTGTTAGCGTTTTGCATTTATAAGTAGGTTTTATTACTCCGCACCATTTCGAAATAGAGTAGAATAGTGGCTGGGACGAGCCTTCTCGGGCTAATTCGCCTGCCATCTCGTTGCCACCATGGCCTTCGTGTCTTGGCACCCACGCCAAGGTCACTTTTCTATTAAGCCTTCCCATTTCGTTTAACAGATTTATACAGTCCAATACTAACTTTGATGTTACTATATTGGAAGATACTGCTTTGACTGCTGCTTCGCTATCGGAGATAGATAACGACTGTCTTGTCTTGTTCCCCTATACAGAGGATGGTAGCTGTAATTTCCGCCTGAAATACTGTGGCGAGTGTGCCCATAGGTATCGAGATTTTGGGTCTCTGTCCTTGTTTTGTAGATTCCGACTCCTATTCATTGGTCGGTTTTCCAGACTATAATATCTGTTTTTATGGGTGGGCTTCTCATTCATAGGTCTTTTGGTGATATTTGTGTTGAAAATGTCTTTTCAAAGCTTTACTGCGGAGTGGAGCGGTCCGAGGGCATGTCTAGGATTTTATCCTTCTTAATCTCGCAGTATAGTTTATTGGTTTCGGGGCCGTGCCCTCTTATTAGTGGTGTTTGGCCTTGTGTTAGTCTCTAACAGACCAACTAGGCTTCGCCTTGTATGAGAACATGGAGTGGGGGTAGATTTAATAATACCTCCATCGCTATTGGCGTTGTGCTTATGGCTCCGGTAACACAGAGGCAAGCTAGTCTCTGTACCCCATATAGCCTTCTCATCGCCTCTACTTGTTTGGTTTCCGTCCACCAGGTTCCATAATTATGTTATCATAGGTCTAACCACTTTTGTGTATAACCATAGAGTAATTTTCGGGTTCAATCCCCAGTTTTTTCCACACATTTTTCTACATATCCCTAGAGCACTTTTTGGATGCGCGTGTTCCATGTAAGTTTTTGGTCAAAGATGACTTCCAGGTATTTGGCCTTTTTGGAGAAGAGTATAGTTTCTCCAGCTAGCCTCATTTGCTTTATTAGCCCTGTTAAATCTCTCCTTTTGACGAATGCCACCACTGTTGTTTATGTGGATTAACTGACATTTGTTCTTCTCTGCACCTGGAGTCTCTTCGATGGTAAGGGCTCTTTCGCTTCTTTCCAATATGGTGCCCGTGAACTTTCCTCGCAGTGAAAGCCTTCCGCCCGAAGGTTTTGGATTAGACCATCCACTAGAATGGCCCACAGTAGTGGGGAACTATGGTTTTTAATTGTATTTAATAAAAATGAACTTAAAACAACCAACCCAACTGTGCTGTTGGTAAAAAAATAGTACGGGTTTATTGCTTCAAAAATTGCTGGAAAATGTTTTTTTTATCCAGGTCAGAGTCATTCTGGAAAAAACTATACCGATTTGTAATTTTATAATTAGGGTTAGAGTATGTAGGTTAGGTTAATAGGCCAATTCCTGCAGGCGATGCATATCAAACTAGTCCTCAAAATGATCGGCAAATGTAATTTTTCCCCAATTTCCACACTATAAAAACATTACATTTTTAAAACGATGTAGTTTGAAAACGAATTGACGAATTTTAACGAGTTTTTTAGATTTAGAAGGTTCAAAGGTTTTTTTTTACATTATACATGAGCAATTCGAAATATGGTAAATTTTTAAAATATTGTACCAATTGGTCAGTACGCTATTGTGTTATCTCAACATTAACAGGTCTAGGAATTTGCCATAAAATGTAATGAGTTAAATTGAAAATTTATGTTTTCGAAAAAAAAAACAAAAAAAAAACTTTGGATTCATTTTCTACGACCCAAAAATATGCAAAAAACCGAATAAGCAATCTACACACTAATATCAACACCAATAAAAATTAAGAAATCAACGCGATTTCGAAAGTATTTCGGGATTTCGAATCGATTTCCGATGAATTTTGAAATTTCGGAAGGATTTCAAAAGGATTTCCCGGAATTTTAGAAGAAAATGTACAGCCATTTCGGGAGTGAGCCGCCCCTGGCATGCAGTATAACATGAGGATATTGTAATCTATTAAAATGCATAAGGTACTAAACAAATATCACCCTGTCGCAAGTTTGAACTTGAACTTGGAGATTGCTATATAAACATTAAAGGCAAACTATAAACAACGCGAGCAATCAATGGGAGCGACTTTGAACCTTATGTATGCAATGATCATCACTTTGTTTTATATAAATACACTACCGAGCCCTCAGTTCAGCAGACTTTGGTCTCACCTCTAGCTCCCAAGGTTAGCCACTTGACGACTGCCTTCTGGGTTCTATCCGCTCCTAAAGTTAGCCATACGACTGCTTTAGGTTCTAGTCCTTTCCTTCCAAACCTGGTACCGGTTAGTCACTTGACGACTGCTAGGACCAGGGGTTGCACAACCTCCATAGTAAAGTCTTGACAAGAAGTTTGTCAGAGTGTTGAGAAAGACAAGTGTCTAAATAGCCAGTTAAAAAGTTTAGTGAAATCTCTTAGTGCCCTTAAATAAACCCCAACTTTTAAGAAAAACTATAAATTATAAGACAGTAAATAAAGACCTATAAACAGTACCTCAAATCGAGAAAACATGCGCACCGTAGTAATCGAATATAATAGAATCTAATTTTTTTCTGACCAATAAGTTGTTGTTGTTGTTATTGTTATAAACTAAACGTGCTTACTTTATCATCTCTTCTTACCCGACGTAACGCGGTCCAGGACTACCTCAGTTACCCCCCGGCACGCTGAACAAGGCGTGTCCTCGCGAGTAGAACATCCAGTGGTAGAATTAAGGGAAGCATTGAGATCCCGTCATTGTACTAATCGCGACGCGGCTCTTCTCTGATATGAGAAGTTATTCTTTAAATAAACGCGCTACCCCCTAAGCTACTCGTGACAATATCACAAAATAATTTCTGCGAGTTAATCTAGACAAGACAGGCTTTCGAAAGCCTGTTACAACATTGTGAAAATCGGGGTAAAAAGTTGCTTTTCCTTATATATTAGGTCAGACTTTCCTAAGGTAAATTCTTGTATTGCTTGTCAACATGTTAACATCTCCAAAAGTACCGGAAGCAGAAGCGCCACTAATTATAACTAAAATACCCTAAACTACCTAGTAAATATGTCCAACATTAAAAAAGCATCCTAGCTCAAAAGCCCAACTTCATTACCGAATTACACGTGTGCATGTGTGTGTCATGAAATAATCCTTTAAACAAAGTAAATTCATTTAATTTAATCTACCGCGCCATTAAGTTATATGTGAAGCCGTATGATGATAGTTTGATGGCTAATAAAATACCACTTCCTTTAGCTTAGTGTGCCCCTCTCGTTGGGTGAACAACCTATGTAATAGCAACAATCAAACCAGTCAAGAGTGCATCATATTGTGCACCGGTTGCTCATGCGATAAAACATCTAATATTCCTGGACTTATAATAATAATAGGAAGTGTTATGTATTGGCTATGTATTCTTTATTCATTATGAGAAATGTATACGCTTTATCGTGTCAGCAGTTGGCACATCATATTGCTATTATAGCGGTTTCGACTCTTGATTTGAAACTCTCAATTAATGTCGATACCGTAGAATCCTCAGTATACTAGAGGACTCCAAAAAAGTTTTTAAGGAAGTAGGTTTAAAATGAGTATACCAGACTCAGTTTAACATTAAGAAATTATTAGGTGGTCCAAAGGACAAAATTGAAATATTAGAAAGAAGTGGAATATATGAAATTGGATGTATGGATTGTAACCAAAAATATGTTGGGCAAACTAGAACGAGATTCAAAGAACATATGGCTCATTTAAAGTACGGTAGAACAGAAAAATCAAGTGTTGCCGAGCATGCTTTTGATAATAATCATAGAATAACAATTAAAAATTTAAAATTAATTCATAATATAACTAATAGGAGATTATTAGACGCATATGAAAGTATGGAAATTATTAAATGTAAGAATAGTTTAAATAGAGATAGAGGGCCTATTCCGTATATATAGTCCATTGTATTGGTTGATCAAGCGTGACTAGCGGGATCCCAGGATTGGCTCTTTTGAGTTCCGCTTGATTAAGCAAACAGTAGTATAAAAGGAAGTTAGGTAGATTTTAATTTTAGTTTTAATCATCTCCTGATGATGTTAACATGGTTAGCGAAACGCGCGTCGAGTGCAAATATTCTGTTTCGGTATTGTGGATAAAACTCTGTTTTAGTGCATGTTGCCGAAGGTTCAAAACCCCAACGTAGGTATAAATCTTGGCTTAAGATAGTGTCAAATATAATAATTCATAAAGCTATTAACTAATTATCACCCTGTCCCAAGTTTGAACTTGAACTTGGGAATTATTTAATAAACATTAAAAGCAAACTATAAACAACGCGAGCAGTCAACGGGAGCGATTATGAACCTTAAGCATGCAATCATCAGCAATTTCTCTAATATAAATACACTGGCAAACCTTCAGTTCGTCAGACTTTTGGTCTCACCTAAAGCAGCTCCAGGGTTAGTCACATGACTGCTTTGGTTCAATCCGCTCTTTGGTTAGTCACATGATTGCTAAAGTTATAATCCTTTTCCTGCCCCAAACCTAGTACTTGGTTAGCCACATCGACTGCTAAGACTAGGGGTTTCATTAACCACAGTAGAAAAGTCGAGTCTGTCAAAGTTCTTCGAGTGAAGGTTCTAAGTAGTCTGTCAAGTAGTTCAAAGTGTGGTGTCCAAGTGCTCTTAGATACCTTAACATTAAATAAAACACAACACAACATAAGATAAACTATATTTACAAAGCAATGACCAAAAAGACCTATAAACAATTCATAAAACATACCTCAAGTCGAGAAAGCATGCGCACCTTAATAATTGGGTATAGGCTAGTCTCATTAAGTTTCTGACCAGTAAACGCTGTTAAAACTCTATCGTTGGGTCTTTGACCAATACACATTGTTAATTTAACGCTGTTAAAACTCTATCGTTAAGTCTTTGACCAATACACATTGTTAATCTTTTCTCATTAAATTTATCTAATATACTTTATTGTTTTTAAGTGCTTTCTTTATCTTCGCTTCTCACCTTACGTAAAGAATCCCGTACTACCATCGGAGTTATACCCCTGCACGCTGAGTAAGGCGTGGCATCGCGATTCAAACGTATGATGACAGATTGGTGGAGGCATTAAGAAAAAATTAAAAGAACTGTCATCACGAATACTCGCGACAATAGCATATAAGCTCAATCTAAGAATATGGGACCATATTTCCAAGATTAAAGCTTACTTGCGACTTAATAATTAAACCTATTTATATCAAGAATTAGAGTGTTGTCACAGTTCCAAGGCAGCTCATCCAGAAGAAATTGTTCACTCACGGAACACGTAGAACTGCCTGTAGAAATCAGCCACTTCCTCAACTGAACAAGGCAGGAAGGAAGGAAGGATTCTGGTAGATGAAGATATTCCAGCTAAGGAATAACCAGCAGGAATCTTGACTGTAAGTTAGGCGTTGCCAAGAGGAAAAAACTCGTCCGTAGAACCCTGTGAAACATCCAAGTTTCTGCATATAACTGATAATCATGAAAAAACACTCAAACTCAGAGCAACAATAAAAAAAATTAAATATCAAGAGAAAGGAAAAAATTAAGGGTAAGTTACCTGTAAGAGTCTTGGTAGCCAACACCGTAATTACCACACTACAAGGATGGACGAGCAGGCCTCTGTAAGAGAGATTAAAATCCATCCACATGGCTTCACAAAATGGTGGCATTCACAGAAAAGAAGATGCAAAAAAAACGTAGAAACACTCACCTCTCCAAATTACCATTTAAATTCCCCAAAGGGCAGTTTCAGACATCAAACACTAAGCAAAAAGGTAAGACACAGATATGGCCCGAAACTTGAAAAGAAAAGGACCGGCTGGAGAATCCCTCAAAAGGTAAAATGAAAAAAAAATTATTTCCAGCCGGCATCGGCACCCAAATCTGTCAATTTGACGACAGGTTGACTCTAAAGTGATACCGAACCAAAATCGCCAATCCAACGTGGAATAATCTTTCAACCCCCCCTACGAAAATTATGACTGACAACAATTACGCATCATAACCAAAAATTGATAACGAATCAAAATTCAGTACGCAAAAATCAATAAGTCCTAACATTTGCGCGCGACGTCGAAGATTCTCGACAATGACACGAATTGGGAAACGGATATTAGCCCAAAATTGAAGTTTGTCTAGCGACGCAAATTTTATTTTCCATTGAGTGGGATTAAAGCAACGTAGAACGATGCGGCACGAGACTGGGCGAAACTACGAGGGTATTTCGCTAACAAATACAATTGCGCTCGGAACGGTAAAGGGCGGCTGCAAGTTTTAATGCTATTTTCGCTTGACAAATCAAAATATTACTGACCAATAAACACAGTTAAAAAATATTCTAATTTTATAAATTTAACGTTAACTGTTTAGTTAGCTCCTCATCTCAAATGTCAAATTGATTCCTAATTATACAATTGAAGATCTTGGCTGAAGATATCATATAAGCTCAAACTAAGAATATGGGATTATAATTTCAAGATTAAAGCATACTTGCGACTTAAACATTAAGTTTATAACCTACTTATATCAAAAATTAAACTAATTAGAGTGTGGTTATGCATCACGTCTCGATATAAATGACAAAAAATGCAAATGAAAAATCGGGGAAACTCTTCTATTTTGTAACAAATCATAATAGTACTGACCAATAAGCACAGCTATCATATTGAGGTAACCCGCATATTTAAAATATTACTTCATTAGATTTGATACACATTTAATTTTGAGACACCCTATATATGGATATAAAGAAAGAAACAGAGAAGTACAAGTCATAAATTGAAGTAGGGTTTTGCGAGTTTTTTTTTGGAGGAGATCCGAAAGCGTATCGCTCGAGAACGAAGGATAGAAAATCTGAAACCGGCGCGAGTGCACAGTTTATTTTGTGAATGGTTTTTCTTTTATTGGGTATTACATATCAATAAAATGAAATTTATAATATTGTTATTAACATAATTTGTACAAGTATTTCTTTTATTATCACGTATAATTCATATTTGTTTAATGAACTCGTTTTATACTGAAAACAAAAATGTATGGTTTGCTGTCTTTTCGTGCTGGAATTTTAGTTTTAGTATGATTGTGATTGCAAGTAAGAGCTTGATGAAATTACTGACATTTTCCTACCCTGAGGGGGGAATATCCTAGTTATAAATGAAATGATCAGTCTAGAGATATTGGCTCTAATTTCAACTTTAATTGAGTAGCCTCCGCATTTCAGGACCTCAATACCTTCCAGCGGCGTCTGGCTAACTAAGACCACTCTTCGAATTTAATTAATTATTATACTAATAAATATGATACGGCATAATTCGGCTTAGGAATTTAGATCGAGGGTGTCTCTGCCGTACTCTGTCCCTCGTGAATTCCACGTTTTTCTCTAATATTTTGGCACGTTTTCTTTAATAAATTAGGTGCATTAGGAATTTGTGGTTTAATTTACATGACGCAGCTTTCCCTCAAATTTCCCTAATTGTGTTTCGTCGAAGCTCATGCGCGGTAAGTAAAGTTGTGCAAGATATAATAATAACACAACGTAGGGAGTGGTTTTCTTTTAATCTATTTTGACGGTCATTGGCAAAATAAAGACAAAGCACAACTTTACTTATCTCGATCAACTATGTTGAACAGACCCGGGTAGGTTATACTACAATATAAGCTCAATCTAAGAACATGGGACTATACTTGAAATTAAAGCTTACTTGCGACTTAATAATTAAGTTTGTAACCTACTTATATCAA
Source organism: Pissodes strobi (assembly GCA_016904865.1). NCBI lineage: Eukaryota > Metazoa > Arthropoda > Insecta > Coleoptera > Curculionidae > Pissodes > Pissodes strobi. The sequence goes on from JAEQML010076099.1 coordinate 9,663, forward strand.
GAATAGTGTTCTTATACATCATTTCTCGTTATAAATGGCAAATAGTTAAGATGACTTTATTTATTCAGAGAAAGAATTGGAATGTGCATATAGAGAACTCGTTTCAAGATTGATGTTTGCTCGATTGTAGCAAGCATTTTCTTAAAGCCACTTTACTTTGTTTAAAAAATAGGTACTTATTTAACTGAACTAAAGAAATGAAAGGTTATTTCCAGCCGGCATCGGCACCCAAATCTGTCAATTTGACGACAGGTTGACTCTAAAGTGATACCGAACCAAAATCGCCAATCCAACGTGGAATAATCTTTCAACCCCCCCTACGAAAATTATGACTGACAACAATTATGCATCATAACCAAAAAGTGATAACGAATCAAAATTTAGTACGCAAAAATCAATAAGTCCTAACATTTGCGCGCGACGTCGAAGATTCTCGACAATGACACGAATTGGGAAACAGATATTAGCCCAAAATTGAAGTTTGTCTAGCGACGCAAATTATATTATCTATTGAATGGGATTAAAGCAACGTAGAACGATGCGGCACGACACTGGGCGAAACTACGAGGGTGTTTCGCTAACAAATACAATTGCGCTCGGAACGCTAAAGGGCGGCTGCAAGTTTTAATGCTATTTTCGATTGAAATACAATCGCAAAATATCGGCCCGTGATAACTTCTCGCTATAAATGACAAATAAGGGCAAATCAAAAATCGGGGAAACTCTTCTATTTTGTAACAAATCAGAATATTACTGACCAATAAACACAGTTAAAAAATATTCTAATTTTATAAATTTTACGTTAACTGTTTAGCTAGCTCCTCATCTCAAATGCCAAATTGATGCCTAATTATACAATTAAAAATATAGATCTTGGCTGAAGATATCATATAAGCTCAAACTAAGAATATGGGATTATAATTTTAAGATTAAAGCATACTTGCGACTTAATAATTAAGTTTATAACCTATCAAGAATTAGACTAATTAGAGTGTGGTTATGCATCACAACTCGATATAAATGACAAAAAATGCAAATGAAAAATCGGAGAAACTCTTCTATTTTGTAACAAATCATAATAGTACTGACCAATAAGCACAATTAAAAAATATTCTAATTTGATAAATGTTACGTTAACTATTTAGTCAGCTGCTCATCTAAAATGTCAAATTGATTCCTAATTATACAATTAAAAATATATATCTTGGATTGAGATATCATATTGAGGTAACCCGCCTATTTAAAATATTATTTCATTAGACTTGATACACATTCAATTTTGAGACACCCAATATATATGGATATAAAGAAAGAAACAGAGAAGTACAAGTCATAAATTGAAGTAGGGTTTTGCGAGGTTTTTTTTGAGGGGATCCGAAAGCGTATCGCTCGAGAACGAAGGATAGAAAATCTGAAACCGGCGCGAGTGCACAGTTATAATATTGATATTAACATAATTTGTACAAGTATTTCTTTTATTATCACGTATAATTCATATATTTGTTTAATGAAGTCGTTTTATACTATGAACAAGCCTGCTTTAAATGAAAACAAAAATGTATAGTTTGCTGTCTTTTCGTGCTGGAATTTTAGTTTTAGTATGACTGTGATTGCAAGTAAGAGCTTTTGTGAAATTACTAGCATTTTCCTACCATGAGGGGGGAATATTCTAATTATAAATGAAATGATCAGTCTAGAGATATTGGCTCTAATTTCAACTTTAACTGAGTAGCCACCGCATTCCAGGACCTCAATACCTTCCAGCGGCATCTGGCTAACTAACACCACTCTTCGAATTGTCGCGGGGAAGATAGTAATTTAATTAATTATTATACTAATAAATATGATAGAGCATAATTCGGTTTAGAAATTTAGATCGAGGGTGTCTCTGCCGTACTCTGTCCCTCGTGAATTCCACGTTTTTCTCTAATAATTTGGCACGTTTTCTTTCATAAATTAAGTGTGTTAGGAATTTGTGGTTTAATTTACATGACGCAGCTTTGCCTCAAATTTCCCTAATTGTGTTTCGTCGAAGCGCATGGGCGGTAAGTAAAGTTGTGCAAGATATAATAATAACACAACGTAGGGATTGGTTTTCTTTTTAATCTATTTTGACGGTCATTGGCAAAATAAAGACAAAGCATAACTTTACTTATCTAGGGTAGGTTATACTACAATATAAGCTCAATCTAAGAGCATGGGATTATACTACCAAAGTTAAAGCTTACTTGCGACTTAATAATTAAGTTTATAACCTACTTATATCAAGAATAGTGTTCTTATACATCATTTCTTGTTATAAATGGCAAAGAGTTAAGATGACATTATTTATTCAGAGAAATAATTGGAATATGCATTTAGAGAACTCGTTTCAAGATTGACATTTTCTAAAAGCCACTTTAATTTGTTTAAAAATTGGTACTTATTTAACTGAACTGAAGAAATGAAAGATTATCTTGAACCAAGCAAATTTTAAGCTAAGAAGATAAGAATATTATATTTATATTAAATAATTAGAGGCTTGTAAGAAACATTTCTACTCCCTGTTCAAGAGAAAAAGTAAACAATTTCCTCGGCTGAAGGTCTACAATATTCCACACAACTGACCAGGACAAATACCATGTTTTAATGATAATTGTTGAATAGGCCACATAGAAGAAATCTTTATTAATTAATCACCACGTCTATGAAGAACATTTCAGGTATGTCTTCCCTATTCCAAATATACCGGGGCCTTCTAGTCGGCACATTCCAATCTTAATTTAAAGGCAATTTCAAATATTTTCTCTAGAACATAATCTGTAGTTCCAAAGACAATGTTCGTCTTTCAACATGACCTATTTTGTTGATGGATGCATTCATGCAACTAACTTAGAGCATTTAATTGGGCAGGCGCGAGGCAGTTACCAACTGCTATTTTTATTAGGTAAGTATTCACTAGATAGCACCATCGATGGCCTCTAGTTAACCTAACCTTAAAATATGTTTAATATTATTGAAAAATATACCCCACTTTAATATCAAACTTTCAGAAATTCCAGTTCAACGACATCTTTATAAAAGTTGCTTCAAGTATACATGATGGTATTTTTCATAGAATATTTTAAATAGTTCGAATAAATCGAATTGACCAATTGCATTCGTAGCGCATTTTCTTTATCCATCGATAAACCGATTGGTACGTAGTACCGTTTCTGCATATAAAACGCCAGACAGGAAATAGTCAATCTATAGCACTACCTGCATCATACATAGTATTTCGCCTCGTTATTTTATGTCGAGATATAAAAAAAGCATTCCTTCCGTTAAACGAGGAGACCTCCAGTCGGGTCTCTCGGAAATATACAGCAAATGCGCCATATTTTTTACTCTTGACGTTAAACGAAGAGGCTTCCAGTCCCCAGTGGCGTAAATTGGCTTATATAGATAGGGCCATTTTCTTTTCATTTTGACAAATGAAGCTTCAGATCTGTCAAATTTAGGCCTGGCTCAGATCCCGATGGTTACCAAAGCTCACGACTTTTTGTGAGGTTGCACGAAATAGTTGATTGAGGATTAAGATGGTTTTGAGTTACCACCAGGGTAGGAATCTATTTTGGTTTTATTTATTTGAGAACCAATCATAATGATGCTGATTATTCATTCATTCATTGTCAGCCAATAGACTAAATACATTTAGTCATTTCGTTAACTAAACCGTTACGCTTGACAGAGAAATATCTCGTAGTGTTTGTTGATCTACTTAATAATGCAAATATCTAATTAAAATAGCTTAATTTTTAATCCTACATTCTCGACTTAAGTAGAATGGAAAAAAAATTAGAATAGTTAATAGCACTGAACAAGACAGTTAAAGTGA
>JAEQML010076100.1:0-13520 GCA_016904865.1 Pissodes strobi
GCATCATGTCACTCTAGAGTGGCATATTTCTATAAACGCTAAAGGAAGTATTGACAAACCAAATAACAAAATTTTATCAGCTGATTAATAATAAACCAATTTCTGGGCTTTCTAACATCGGCAAACATTTGCAAAGCTAGCTAAATTCAGGTTAAATAAGCTCCTCAGATAAGGTTTCCAGACTAAGTGAGAATCAAAATAGTTTTAAGGAATGTTTCCTGGATCTTTTTCTAACCACCAATCCAGACCAGTACACATTTACAGTTGGTCCGCCATTAGGAATTTCCGACCATAAACTTATAACGGTTTGTGAATTGCCACTTCTACAGAAGGGTCCATCATTGCCTCGCAAAATCTCGCATTACAATTCTGCAAACTGGCACGATCTAGCGGAGTTCTACCTAGATTTTCCTTGGCTCGACGTCTGCACTAACGACCCGTCAGTCTGCTGCAAAGAGAGTAGGCAAGTAATCTCCTTGAGGAATGAAAGCATACATCCCAAATTTCATAAAGTTACCGGCAAAAGGAAAGCCCTGGTTCGACAGAAGATGCGAAAGAGCTGTAGGAAGGAAACAGCAAGCCTACAAGTACTGGCAGCCAAATTAGACTGCTGAAAATCGCAATTATTTTGTCGAAGCGAGAAACGCATGCAAACGAGGACAAACACAATCAAAGGATCAGGAATAAACTTTTGCAATGCCCCAGTGGCTCCAGGAATTTCTGGTCGGTAGCCAAGGCAGTAAGTAATAACTTTACAAAAACGTCTCTCCTCACCATATCGAACATCAACACTACCATGGCAAAAGTCAAGTTTCATCACCGTGATATTCGTAAAATCTTTAAAGAACTAGATACGCAAAAGGCACCAGAACCGGACGGAATACCTGCCATCGTGTTAAAGAACTGCGCCAACGAACAAACACACACTTTTTCCAGGCTTTTTTCTCTTGTCTTACGGAAAAGGGATTTACCCGTCTTCTTGGAAAGTGGCTCGAGTGCAACCTGTTTCAAAAAAAGGCAAGAAAGCCACGCCCTCAAACTATCGCCCAATTGCCTTGCTTCCAATAATCTCCAACTACTACAACTACTCAAATACCTCGAGAACAAGAGAATAATCAGCGATAATCAATACGGCTTTCGCAAAGAGAGATCCACAGGAGATCTATTGGCCTATGTCACTCATATATGGAGTAGGGCAATTGAGGACCAAGGAGAGTCTCGAGCGATTGCGTTGGATATTTCGAAGGCATTTGACAGAGTTTGGCATGATGGACTGCTCAACAAACTGCCAGCCTCTCTCTGCAGCAGGCTTGCCAGTTTCCTTAAGAACCGATCTCTGCACATTGCAGTTGATGGACACATCTCAGACACATTCACCATTAACGCGGGCGTGCCTCAGGGCACAATAGTTTCACCAGCTCTGTTCTTCATCTATATTAATGACCTGCTGACCGAAACGAATGATCTTGTTTAGAGTTTTGCAGTTGACAGTACCATTATCTCCCAATTTAAATCAGAAAAACCTTCAACAGCAACTGAGACTTATCACCGCAGACAGAAGCAGATTACAGCAATTAATCAAGACCTGGAGAAAGTTCAAACTTGGGGCCATAGAAATTTGGTCCAGTTCAATGCAGCAAAGACCCATGCAGCCACGTTTACCAAGAGGGCCAATACGGCGGGCCCTGACATCATTATGGCAGGATCGACCATTCCTTCATCCTCGTCAATCGGACTGCTGGGTGTCTCGTTTCAACAGCAATATGTCCTGGCATGACCACGTTGCTAGCATCGCAAAATCAGCCTCCCAGATGCTTGGTGCGCTATTTCGCATCAGAAAACTGTATACACCGCAGCATTTTAAGATCCTTTACGCAAATAGTGCACTATGTAAAAATCGACCTCTCCTATTGGTCGATCCATCTCGTATTACAATATGTCTTCGTGATGCAATCAATTTCTGTCAAGAGCTCTCGTGGTGTAGAGGTTTAGATAGCTGGACGGCCCGGGTTCAAACCCGGTTGCTTTTTTTTATATTTTTTTAAAGATTATGTTTCTAAACAGTTTTTTTCTTGATTTTGGGTATGTCTTGGATTAGTTTGAGTTAGCACCTGGTTAGTTTCCTTTTCTTGAGCCCCCGTAGCGATCGGAGGGCCATGCGGATCGACCAATAGGAGAGGCCGGTTTTTATATAGTGCTCTATTTGTGTGTAGGATCTTATAATGCTACACCGCAGCAGTTGCTCTTGTTCTACGAAGCGCAAATAAGACCGTGCTTAGAATATTGCTCACACATCTGGGGTGCCGCACCAAAGCACACCCTAAAGCTGCTCGATTCCATTCGGAAGAGCTGTGCGTCTTGACGGCTACTCGGAGTTGACCCGGAATCTGGATAGTCTGGAACACCGCAGACATGTGGCCGAGATGTCCCTGTTTTACAGATACTTTCACGGTTGATGTTCCCAGGATTTGGCCCGCCTCATCCCGCACCTGGCAATGCCTGTCAGACAGTCACGACAGATGGCAAGAGCGCTTGAGTTCGTCGTATAACTGCAAACACCTAGAACATCGCTTTACAAGAACTCCTTGGTCTGGTGCACTGCATCACTGTGGAACTCACTCCCAGGACATGTGTTTCCCCCTAATTAGAACCTACAACTATTCAAGAACCGTGTCAATCAACATATTCCCATACGCACCGCTTGTCGAGCGCCATAGGATCTCCCTTTAGTATGTGTGCCACTACCATAAAAAAGTCAACTGTATCAAGCTTTGTGGCAAATATTAAAATCGGTAACGGTCTGCAAATGAGGATGTATCAAATTATTCCACCACCACACTAGTCTAGGTCGTGAGTTTCCAATAATAATGAAAATTCAGAATAATGGACCACATTAGAATGATAATATCATATGTCATAATACATAGTATAGCAAGACATCTCCCATTGATTATGGCTAAAATTAAGCAATTTTTATTCTCGTCTCTTTCTGGTGGCTCGGCCGTCTGTTTTGATCAGTTTCATTTTTCTTTAATGTCTCTGGGCACGTTCCTCCATCAAAAGTAAATATATTTAGAGTTAAGGGGGTGTCAGGCGCTTTAGCCCCAATTTTGTTTCAAGGACCTGCTTATCAAAAACGTGACCTAGTTCAATATTTTCCCACTTAAATAGTCCTGAGCTAGTTAATTTGATCTAATATACACCTTGTGTGGCTGTAGTGGCTCCTAACTCTAGCACTTTTATATATTTATCTTAGAACAAATTTCCTTTCATTTTAGTGTCTTCGAAAAGGGAGAAGGGGCCACACACTTGCTTGCCCCAACTAGATTTAATTATTTATAGTTAAGGGTGTTTTAGGGGCTCGATTTTTGTTTCGAGGAAATGCTTCTCAATACCGTGAACTTGTTTAATATTGTTGCAATTAAATAATCTCGAGTTAAATAATATTATATCACATATAAACTGCCGTTCATAACTTTCGAACATTCAAAATTCGTGGTCCGATTTTAATAATCAATATCTTAACTAATAATTGATGGAATTAAATGCGGTTTTCGAAATAAAAAAGCCCAATGCTTTACAAATCAGCTGACTTGTACTAAATACCTAAAAAGATCCATATTCAAATTATACAGGGTTATTCGCAATTGCCTCACAAAATTCAAAATATTCACATCTCTCCCAAATATGCAGAAGTAATTTTTTTATCGGTTTGATGATAGGACAGTAGTCATTGGCTCCATACCTCGGGACCTTTTCGATATTTTTCATTTATCGATAGCGTTTAAAAAATTGCTTAAATATCTTGAGAATCGGTATTTTGGAAAGTTTGCCTTAATTTGAAGCTTCTTTTGTTTTTTTTTTTTAATATTTTAAGAACATCAATTTTCTCAAAATTAGGCTATTATAATGTACAGGGTGTCCCAAATTCGAGCCTCATCATTGGGATCTCGGAAACTAGAAGATATACGAGGTCGGTTAAATGGAGACAAAGTTGCGCAGTTTGATGCTGATCAAAATGCTACATTACAGGTTTAAAAATTCCGAATACTTCCGAAAATTTTGGAAAAAATCCGAATATTCGCTATTTAATTTTTATTCTTTTATGACTCTATTTGAATAGATATAACAAAATAAATTTCACATTTTCAGTGCTACTTTTTCTGTTCTTCAAGATGGTGTTATCAGATTTTCAAGCCGACGTTTCGTCTTTGAGCTACCATCATCAACTTTGTTTTTTTAAATATGGCCCTGGATTTTTTATTACGGATTTTAAGAGGTCCTAGGGTCCCAAAACTAATGATGTATCGCACTTATTCGAAAAATTCATATTTTTTCCATAAGAATTCATGTGCTAGAGAGAGACAGAAAATAGATTTTTAATAAGATTAGAAACAAAAACCTTTTTTTACGCATTAACAACGTAAAAGTAAACGGACAGTAAAAATATATTTTCTGTCTCTCTCTAAAACATGAATTCTTATGGAAAATGTCACTAATATGAATTTTTTGAATAAGTGCGATACATCATTGGTTTTGGGACCTTAGGACCTCTTAAAATCCGTAATAAAAAATCCAGGGCCGTATTTAAAAAAACAAAGTTGATGATGGCAGCTCAAAGACGAAACGTCGGCTTGAAAATCTGATAACACCATCTTGAAGAACAGAAAAAGTAGCAATGAAAATGTGAAATTTATTTTGTTATATCTATTCAAATAGAGTCATAAAAAAATAAAAATTAAATCGCGAATATTCGGTTTTTTTCCAAAATCTTCGGAAGTATTCCGAATTTTTAAACTTGTAATGTAGCATTTTGATCAGCATCAAACTGCGCAAGTTTGCCTCCATTTAACCGACCTCGTATCTCTTCTAGTTTCCGAGATCCCAATGATGAGGCTCGAATTTGGGACACCCTGTACATTATAATAGCCTAATTTTGAGAAAAAAATGATTTACTTTAATATGAGATGGCCCTGATGTTATTTAAATATAAAAAAAAACAAAAGAAGCTTCAAATTAAGGCAAACTTTCCAATATACCGATTTTCAAGATATTTAAGCAATTTTTTAAACGCTATCGATAAATTAAAAATCTCGAAAACGTCCCGAGATATGGCGCCAATGACTACTGTGCTATCATCAAACCGATAAAAAAATTACTTCTGCATATTTGGGAGAGATGTGAATATTTTGAATTTTGTGAGGCAATTGCGAATAACCCTGTATAATTTGCATATGGATCATTTTAGGTATTTAGTACAAGTCAGCTGATTTGTAAAGCATTGGACTTTATTATTTCGAAAACCGCATTTAATTCCATCAATTATTAGTTAAGATATTGATTGTTAAAATCGGACCACGAAGTTTGAATGTTCGAAAGTTATGAACGGCAGTTTATCTTGTGTGAATTCTAATACTTTTAGTTCTCTTTCATGGAGCAAAATTACGCTTACTCTGGAGTATTGTAATTTTTGGAAATAAACTGCTGCACATAATTATCGTTACAAGTGCATTTTTCAGTAAAATTTGATACCTTGTGATTCCTAAAATACTGAACGGATTTCAAAAAACAGGTCAGATTTCGAAAGGTCTATGCATCGTCTTTTGAATCATTGGTAACAACTTTTTAAATTTTGACCAGGGTCTATTTTACAGGGTTAAACAAAATGTCGTGCATATTAACAAAAAATTCACTGGCTTCCCATTTTGTAGGAATAACATGCTGATATTTTCTGAACGTAATATTTCATAGATATTGACCATACCTCGGGACCTTTTTGGGATTTTGCGAATATCTACGATGGTTTTCGAAAAATTTAAATAACTTCATTCCAAAAATGACACGACTAAGCCAAAGAGAGACGTAAAATGCTGTAAGGTAAGAATTAGATATAATTTTTAATTTTGCCGAATCTGCATAAATACTCCTTTATAAGTTGAGTGTGGGCATGCTTTCGAAGAAATAGCAACTCTTTATGACACCGGTCGCATGTCTGTTTCAGATTCTTAAGCAGTCACGCGATATCTGGAAGAGTGACATATCGTCACGGAACAGGACGACCCAGGATGACCAGTCGTAGAGTTGACCAGCATATACTGCTTGTTGTAATCCGCCGAAGAACTCTTAATTCGAGTCAGATAAGGAATATTACAGGTTTAAATGTCTCCTGCATGTGTCTCCTGCGGTGTCGCCTCCACGAGAGCAATTTGCATGCTCGAAGACGAGCAGCGTGTTCCAACTCTTAAGGATCCATCGAGCTGCAAGAACGTGCCCATTCCCTAACCATGACCTTGACCATCAACGTTGGGAAAAAGCAGAATGGGCTAGGTGTATGTTTGTAGATGAGGCTAGATTTAGCTTGTATAATTCTGATTGGCGTATTTTAATGTGGAGAGGAAGATGGGAACGATTCACAGATGAATATATGGAAGCGAGGGTGGCGCTTGGAGGAGGCAGTGTGACTGTTTGAGGTGGAATCATGAGGAATGGTAGGACTGAGTTGATTGTACTGATTAGGTAAATTATGACAGCCGCGACGTATGCAGGGAAATGTTTGAGAGATTTGTAGAGAATTTTGGCTACGACTCTGTTTTAATCGACGACAATACTCGTCCTCATAAAGCAAGAATCGTCAACGACTTGCTTGACTGAAAAATGCGCTTGTAACGATAATTATGTGCAGCAGTTTATTTTTCTTTGATTATGTTTTAAATCAAGCTTTCTCCGTTTTACTTATTGAGCTTTTGCATAAAAACCAGAGCTGATTAGAATATTTAAAGTGTAAAAGTGGTGATAACAATAGTGTGGACAAGCTCGCTCTCAATCATTTTGAAACAGATTAACCTTACCTTATCTTAACGATTACTATCTAGTGGAAGTGGAAGTCCTTTTAGGGTCACATAAAAGGAACCGAATATCTGCCGGGATAAGCACTTCCTTCTTGCTGACCAACAGCTTCGGGTGGAGGAGTCAGCAAGAGTAGAGCACTCACTTGCCCTAGGGTTGAGAAACCAACCGTAAAGACGGAAGAATCTCTCAAGAGATCAACGGCATGTGGATGCAGAAGGCAAGGGGAAACCACTGCATTAAAGACCGTAATGGTATCCTTTGTACAATCATCACAGCAAGCATGAATGTGTTCAAAACCAAATTTTCCGGAGTTAAAAGCTCCCCAATCGGATCTCCGGGGGGAGCAGTGGAGAACCAGGTCATGAAATCAAAGATCAGTAATATGAAGATCGGAACGTGGAATGTAAGAAGTCTTTTTGCAGCAGGAAAACTAGAGAATGCAGCAAGAGAAATGTCAAGACTCAACATGAACATATTAGGAATAAGCGACGTCAGATGGCCAGGCAGTGGCAGCTGTAAAACAGAGAACGGGGTTTTCTATTATTCGGGAAGTAGTGACCCAAAACATCAGTATGGAGTTGGAGTCATAAGATAGATAAGATCACCAATGCATCAGTTCTGAGCTTTACACCATACTCAGAAAGAGTCATGATGCTTCAGCTAAAAACATATACAGGAAACTTGAACATCATACAAGTATATGCACCGACTGCAGAGAAGGAAGTAGATGTAGTAGAATATTTTTACGCAGAAGTAGAAAAAATAATTGCAAGCACTAAAAATATTGATATCACGATAATAATGGGGGACTTGAACGCCAAAGTAGACAAAGATAAAGTAGAGGCTCATACGGGAGGTTTTGGACTGGGTACGAGGAATTAGAGAGGTGATCGACTAATGCAATTCTGCCAGGAGAAGGACCTAATGATGACAAACACCTTTTTCAAACTTCCAGAGCGCAGACTGTATACTTGGAAATCTCCCGCTGATAATCCACAAAACTTAGTCAGAAACCAAATCGACTATATTATCATCAATAATCGATATAGGAACTCAGTTAAGGTGACAAAAACCTATCCAGGGGCTGATATTAACTCAGATCACAACCCTGTAGTAACTAAATTGCGGGTGAAGATGAAAAAGACACCAAAATGTCAAAACAATTATATAGATGCAAAACTTCTTAGAGATACAGAAATCGGCAACATTGTGAAGGATGAGGTAAACGAAACTATGAAAAAACTTAATATATCTGGCACAGACAACCCGAAGACAAAGTGGGAAGCTGTGCAGAAAAGTTTAAACACAATAGCGACCAATCACCTAGTGAACAAAAGACCCAAGGAAAGGAATCCGTGGATAACTTCAGAGATTCTGGACCTTATGGAAGACAGGAGGAAGAATAAGGCAAATGAAAGTGAATACAGAGCACTACACAGGAAGATACAAAAGAAGATCAAAGAAGCTAAAGAAGAATACCTGACTTTGCAATGTGAGGAAATAGAATTACTCGAAAACTAGTATGACTGCTTCCATATGCATAAAAAGTTGAAGGAACTGGCTGGATGTTGCAAAAATAAAGCATGTAATAGCGTAATAAGAGATAAATATGAACATTATAACCGATATGAAAGAAAAACTGGGTAGATGGAAAGAATACCTCTCAGAACTCTTTCAAGATGAAAGACCTCCCAGACCAACCGTAGAAAAGAAGGACGTACATTTAAAGATATTGAGGTCAGAAATAGAATATGCCCTAAACACTATGAAAACAGGGAAAAGTCCTGGCCCTGACCGGATCCCCATAGAGTTGATCAAGCTCCTTGATGACGACGCAGTTAATATTCTCTTGGACCTCTTCAATTTAATCTACGAAAGACGGGAAATCCCATCACAGTGGTTGACTTTCACATTTGTACTCATTCGTAAAAAAGCTAACCCAAGAGAGTGTTCAGATTATAGATCCATTGCGCTTATGAGCCACATCCTAAAATTGTTCCTGAAGATCATACACAAAAGGATATATAGAAAACTTGAAGAAGACATCAGCAACACACAGTTCGGGTTTCGAGAAGGTCTCGGAACAAGAGAAGCACTCTTCGGGATTAACGTGCTCTTCCAGCGATGTCTAGATATGAATCAGGAAGTCTTTGTATGCTTCATAGATTTCGAAAAGGCTTTTGATAAGGTTAAACATGATAAACTTTTTCATTTACTTATTAGCAAGCACTAGCATTGACTCAGAAGACATAACAATAATTAGTAACCTTTACTGGGGCCAGAAGGCTAACGCAAGGACCGAGAATCATCTTACAGAGGAAATGGAGATCCGTCGCGGTGTAAGACAAGGATGTATTTTGTCGCCACTCCTTTTCAATCTTTACAGTGAATCTATCTTCAACGAAGTCTTAGATGAAGAAACAGCGGGCGTGAGTATAAATGGGGAAGAGATCAACAATATAAGGTACGCCGATGACACTGTTTTATTAACGAGTAAGATGGAAGACATGCAACATTTGATGGAAAAACTAGAAGACCGGTGTGCTGAATATGGCTCGAAGTTAAACCTTAATAAAACTAAACTGATGATAGTCACGAAATCCCCGCAGATACAAAATCAAACAAACTTGACGGTAGCAGGTACAGTCATAGAAGAGGTATAGAGATATAGGTATCTAGGAACATGGATTGAACAAACAGGAGATATAACAGGAGAGATACGAACAAGGAAAATTATTCACAAGTCGGGACATAAATATAAAACTCAGAATGAGGATGCTGCGTTGTTACGTGTTCTCTACACTCCTGTATGGGATGGAATTATGGACCCTCAAGAAAAATCATATGGACAAACTGGAAGCATTCGAAATGTGGTGCTATCGCAGAATGTGGCGAATTGCCTGGACGGAAAAAATCACGAACACCGAGGTCCTAGCAAGAATGCAAAAAGAATGCGAAATCATTAACTCCATAAAAAAGAGAAAATTCCAATATCTTGGGCACGTGATGAGAGGCCACAAATACACACTTCTGCAGTTGATAATCCAGGGCAGGATCAACGGAAAGAGGAGTATTGGAATGCGCCGTGTTTCCTGGCTTAAAAATCTAAGGGACTGGTTTGGCTGCAGCAACAATCAACTATTTCGAGCGGCAGTCAATAAGATCCGGATGGCTGTGATGATAGCGAACCTCCGATAGGAGACGCACGGCAAGAAGAAGAAGGGAGTTAATTGTGGCAATATAGCATCATAAAATATCATATTATTTCGTCTATCGTTGGCTTTCTTTAAAGTAATATCCGCTTTCTTATCGAGTCATCTATGTATATTTTAAAACAGTTAGTGGTTGCTTTTATATTTTGTGATTGCTCATTCTCTGAAACAAGGAAGTAAAAGTCATCTTTAAGCAGTAGATGCCATTTTTCCTCTGATTTGAAAGCAGAGGAAAAATCTCATTGGAAAATTGCGTAATGTACGGGATTAGCACTTGCTACATTATCTAAATCTGAAAGATCCATTAGAATCCATTATGTTATATTGTGCTAAACGAATGATAAACAAACTGCGAAGATATAAAACCATTAAGCATTAAAAAGTGATGATAAGCTTCAATAGATGAAATATCCAAAGTGTGTGAACCAACAAAAACCACTTTGGCGGTTTCAGCCCTATACCTGATAAATATGTTTTTTATAACTTAACATATTCTTGGTCACGGATGCTTTTCCACGCCATAGCATAAATATGAAACATTTTCTAAAACCCCGAAAATTAAATCAAACACACGGTTCGTTTTAAATGCTGTCATGCTTTTAAAGGATTATTTTAAACCAGTTATTTTTTGCCGAGCTATTTTCATACCAAATTTTCACCGCTCATAATGGTGTTGAAATAAATAGGATCTCTTGCTATAAAAAATGGAAATTGAGCCCTATGTTTCAATTTCGGGACGAAATAACGACGATACGCAAGAAAACACTGTCTTAGAAGCGGTTGGGGTTTGGTAATACTAGTAACGCCACCGTATTATTAAGAAAATATGCTTATACTAACTTACACGAACTACATATTGTGGAGTGTTGATACTCTCTATCACTGTGGATTTTTTACATTTAAATAATATATAATATAACGTAATGATGCGGTACTTATATATTACATTTAGAAAAATTGTTAATGATAGCTTATGTAAGAATATACGTCCTTTATTCAAGGCAATTTACACATATTAATTAGACTTTTTATGTTTTACTAATAGTGCAACCTGATGTCGAAAAATAACGCAAACAACAACAAATGTCAACTAAAATTTTGTTGCGTGCCACTGATTACCTATTGTAAATATAGAGCCGTGTTCCCATAATGCCAGTCGAGGTTCTTAAATTCAATATGCTCGAAAATTTTGAATGCAATGCGGCCAACATAATGGCCAATATTTTCTGTAATTCCATTAAAATCTCTATAGCTACATTAAAGTGAACGTTATTGTTTGTCCGCTTAAGTTGTGCTATCGCACTGAAAAATATGGTTAATGCTTCTGATACATGGTATCCTGAGCAGGGACATACACATAAGTTAACATACATGTCTTGATTATAATTAATAATAACATATTTTTCCGTATCAAATGCAAACTTTCGCAAGCCATATAGTCCGAAAGATTCAAAAATTCTAGATGGGGGGCACCAGGAAGCTTTTGAGTTGGGTTAGACCCTTTGTGGAAATTTTCGATATTATATTTTACACTTCAGCTCCAGCTCCATTATTTGGGATATCAGCATGATCCGAACTTATACATCATGTGAGTCTTAACCCATTAACAAAGTCGAATTTATTTATGCCTAGTTCTCAATCGGTTCTTGCGAATGCCAGCTATTGCAACATATTAAATAATATACTAATAAACATTATATTTTAAATCATCTTTTCAAAACATCTCTTCACTACCATGATTTCAAAACCAGCACAAAATATAACAAAAAGAGAGTCATATCAGCACAAATTATGAACTAGTTCTGTTTTGGTAAATAAATTTACTTTTCAAAACATCCCTTCCCTAATATTATTTCAAAACTAGCCCAAAACATAACAAAATTAAAGTTATATCAGCATAAATTATGTCATAGTTCTGGTTTGATAAATGTATTTACTCATTTATTTAAAAGTTAAAACGGACCTAGAAAAATCATGTGGTTATGTTGCCACTAATAAAGATCGAAAATAATTATAAAAATGACTAGAAAAAAAATGCCAGATATTGTTTAATGGATATTCAGCATAACGATGTTTAAGGAACGTGAAAAGTATTAGCATTCAACACCAAGTAACTATTTAATGCTGCGCTATCTGTTTGTAATGAACTTCTTACAAAAGTACCAGAAATACTAAACGTCGAAACTATATTATGAGTTTTGTATTTTAATTCATCAACGACTGTTGTAACAAGGAACAATCCGAAAATGGGTATATTATACCTAACGCAATGGCTTACCCAGGAGGTTAGCGCGACTTGACCAGCAGATGCAGCAGTAGTGTCTGGCGTGATTTCTGCAGTTGCGTTCCTTGCACCTTTTTGCAAAAATAACCGACCTTGTAACTCGAACCTTTTCGGAGATAGTGATAGGCTACGCACTTAAAATAGACACCCTATATATTAACTTTCTTGTTTCTAGAAGATCAGCTGAAATTCTTGTCCACTCTCTGTCGACTAACAACCTGATATGATAGTTTTTATGTTTCAAATCGCAAAGAACACGGCGGTTTTGTAGACTCATCAATAATTCCGTAAAAGTACTACTCATGTCGTCTAAAAATTGGAATTCTTCAAGGAAATTATTAGCCCTTCGGTGTCCAACTGTCCAATGCCCAACCGAAGCAGTAGCGCCGCGTGCAGCTTGACCGGCGAAATCAAACAATTTGACCGCTAGTGCCGCTCCAGAGCCGGGTGTGTCGCTATCGTCGCGAGAAGCCGTCTCGTGTGACACGTGCATTTCTTGCATTTGTTTGATTCTGCCGCTGGTGCCGTCCAAGCTGGAAGCTCCGCGCGGCCCCGTCCACGCAAGTCATCGCGTAACTACTAGTTTAAAGTTAAATTTCATTTACCATTTAAATTTGAATTAATTCACCATATTACATGTCAATTTAGCATGAAAACATGTAACAGATAGAGGTCAAATAAAGTCAGTTATTTCACCTTTAATCCTACATCTATTATGCTAGTCTGTCAGGCTAACTATAATACTACTTGCTCATTTAGGTCCTGCATGACCCGAGCCTTTTATCGAGCTGTTAGAGGGGAAAATTGAAAGTATGATAGTCGTATACGTAACTTGATTTTCTCTGTTTGATAGGATCGATCGGGCTTTGTGAACCTCTTTCACTTGCTTAACACATAATCAATCAATAAATCGTACTGTATTCTGGCCCTCGCTATCGAGAAACATTCAAAGTTATAGGCATGTATAGCAATGCATTTCAAAACATTCAATTAATTATCTCACCTTTGCGAATAATCACCTTCTCGTTGATAATATACATTAAAAACAGTCTCATGGTTGTCAGAAACATTGGTTTCGGAATTTGTCGGTTATTTTCTCGGATTTCTTTCAATATTTAATAGGAAAATTTTAAAATTCAGTCAATGTTTATTTCCAATATAACCTTCAAACGTCA
>MU196177.1:0-12734 GCA_016904865.1 Pissodes strobi
AACATCAAAAAAGCCATTCACATTGTACAGGATGTGACAAAAATGAAGCAAAATACTAATAGCTATCTTGTCCGTCAAATAATTATTATTAATAGTACCGGTACAAATGATATTAACTAGAATATATCTAAAAATGTCGTATATATATACCAGGTAAGGCAAAAAAGTAATTTTTAACGTACAGGGTGCGTCAAAAAAGTTGCAACAACGCTACCAATAGAAAATATACATATTTCCTCTCAACGAATTTTTTATTAACACTATACTTCACGAAAATAAATTAAAAAACAAAATGTCAAATACGTACCAGAGAAGTCAAAAAAATTATTATTATAATATACAAGGTGAAAGGAAAAGTAACACTTTTCTGTTAGACCGACTTCTTGCCTTTAGCGCGTAGTATATCGATCAGCATTATTCTTCTCAACTTATTAAGCAAATATTTCTTGGAAACATTTACGGCATACTGTAAAAAAATATATTTGATTATAAAAACGGCTATACAGTAAATAGAAAAAGAATAATTAGAGTAGTTTTATTTTAAAACAATTCTTACCGTTATAGACTAATTTGAATATTGGCATTATGTCTTCTATTATCAGCATCCAAAACCGTTTCTAATAAGGTTGAAGCTGGATATTTTACAGTGGCTTCGTATCGCGAGTAATCCAGATACCACAAAACTGACGCAACATGGATACACGTTCCTAGTGTCCTTGCACCAGATTTACAAGTACAGTAGTATCCTCGAATTGCATCTTCTTGGTATTCAATGAACAATTGACGTTTAATCGCATTGCGGTGGCGCGAGTAAATGCGCAACCTAATTATGTTTTGATTATCCATTAGTGTATCTATTTGAAGTTCGTTATCCGGTATCCTCTGAATTGTATCTTGAATGTAGGAAAGAACAAGATTAAGCTGATATATGCCTATAGTAAAGTCCCTTGGATCATCCATGTGAAGACGGGGAAACGCAGGGACGTGATTTTGATCAAAACGTCTTCATCTGGCATTTCTATATCGAAGACTTTCTTGTTCGACTCTTATTTGGAGGTTGTTTATTTCTCTTGACTTTGCCAATATCTCACGAGATAATTGTACTGTGGCTCCTTTCATAGCTATAGGTTCCCGATATTTGTGAATAACAGCACCACAGATCCTGTAGAAGTCCCCTAAGTTTGTAATATGGGAGATTGGTATCGTTTCTGAGAAAAACTTAAAAATTGTTTGAATATGTCCATTCCAAGCTTCCACAATCCATCGAGTTTTAGTTACTAAACGAGAAGCATTCACTTCCTCTGTAGTCAGTTGTTGCTGTCCGAGTCTTAGGTGGCAAGGCATTCTATACTTAATACCCAATTCTTGTAAAAATGGTATGGCATAACTCAAACTAACCTTGATCGACAACAAATATGTCGTTTTGTTGAAACAAGTTCCGAATTCCTTGAATATCCCTCTGATATTAATTCCTGAGCATTGAAATATCATTGTTGCGGGAATCTGAAAAGTATGGCCCTTGGATAGTTAAAATATGGCCCTTGGATAGTTAAAATATACCCATTTGGGACAACAATTAAGGCCGGTTTTAACAAGTGGTACCCTTTGTGGGTACCGAATGTCTGCCGTAGTACTTGAAAGTTGCTACTTTTTGGAATAGCGCAATAAGCAGAACACATTGTAACACCGTAACACTTATTGTCGCTTGTTTTGCTTTTGTACGTCTCAAGAATGTGGTGTTTTTTCCAGTCGCGGCTCGTGAGTTTATTGGCAAGTGGGTCAATCTAGGTGGACAGAGGTGCATGCCAGAATAGCGCCGAAGTCGAAAACTTTTCGGGGTGCCTCGCCCAAAATGTTTTATTTTTTTAGAAAAAAAATAACCAAATGTATTTATAGGTAATGCTTGTGCAAACCAACTGCAATGTCCTTGTGAGATTTGCTAGTGTCCTCATTATTACGCAATTTTGTAGGTACCTGCTCTGAACAAACTATAAGTAATTATAAATAAAACTGAAATACTTAATAATATTCCTAAGATGTCTCTCAACTCTTATAAAGTTATGTGTTTGTAAATCAAATGGATTCATCTAACCATCTGTTTGGTGAAATGATCAATCACTAGCTCATTTAAATTAAAGGTTTTTCAATACTTAACATTGCTAAAGTACTCAACCTTGACTCCTCCATTGTATTTCTTAAAAAAGTTTTAATTATTTTTAGGGTTGAAAAACACCGTTCACTTTCTACTGTTCTCATTGGAATAGTACATAAAATCTCTACTTGGCTCATGACTTATTGTTCAGTCAACGTATCAACCAAATTTCATATAAGTTTTTGCAAACGCATATCAATATCAGCCAATTAATATTAAGTAGTTTTTCTTTGTCTAACCCGTAACCCAAATGTCTTGCAATATAATATTTTATTCCTCCGAGCGGTTCGAGTGTGTTTTCATGAAGGTCAAACAGCATGCGGACCTGCGAGCACCAAAAGCACTATCATTGGCCAGCCGTCGACAATATCGTCATATATGTGTCTCTTTTTAACTCCCTAGAAAGCACGTATCTACGCGCTCCGTCTTAGTTTCGGTTCCCTAATTGCCGTAAAAATCCATAAGGTGAATTTAAAATACGGCCGGGCATCCAGCATCAACTGAACAAATTGGGGAGTTTTCGCACGAAAATGCATCCACACTTTTTAAAAAATAATTATCAGCTGATTATTAAAAAAAGACATAATTAAATTAAAATTAGGTGGGTCATTGACCAAATGACCTTATTGAGAAGCCGCGCCTGGTTTTTTTCCTGTATTTTTGCTGTTTGTGTTTTGCCTACTGCTCTCTAAGTCGCTATTAACACTATAAACTGCTTGGTTAACTGTGGAAAATCCATAACTCTGCCGTTTTGTGGTGGTGGTTTTGTGTTTATGTTTTGCCGATAAGGTTGATATTGGCTCGGATCGATTTCGATTTGCCAGCGTGTTTTGGTTTTGAGGTTAAGTAGTGCTGGGCCAACTATCGATATCCTCGAGACACGCGAAGATCGACTGCCCTGAATCCGCTAAATCGAAAGTTAAGTAGTGCTGGGTCAAACGATCGATATTTTTGTGCTTGCGGAAGTTTCGATTTTGAACACTATAAAATATGTCTACGAGCTTCAAATGTTGCAGGAAGAAGGAGTTTGGAAACCTGGTCTGCACAGTGTGCTTTGCAGTATTTCACCCGAGCTGCCTGGAAAGAAAAAATTCCACAACTCTTCAGGGATACAAAATATATTGTTCCAATAACTGCGCTTTGTCTGCGGAAAATCAAGAATACCGGATCTCGGAGTATCAAAAAAAGATCAGTGATTTGAAGGAACAGTTGAACTCCAAAGATATTCAGCTACAACGTCACAAAAGATTATCATCAGACTTCTGCTCTGATGTTAGTGAGGCTCAGGAACAATACGAGGTTAAAATCACAGTACTAGAAGCTAGAATTTCTGAGTTACAAAATAAAATTGTCTCTCTCACGGACAATATACAAGAGTTAGAGAAGACTAACCATTCTAATGCTCAAATAACTCAGAAATACATAGATCAAATTAGAAACTTGGAGGATTCGAAACTGCATCCACTAAAATTGACAACCTTCTAGAGGAGAATGACAAATATCTACAAACCATTGAGTCATTGCATTCAACCTACAAACATCAGTATTCTCCTGCTTCCTCCATAGACACCATTGAGAAAATTATTTCCAAACAATGCATTAACATGACAAAGGCATTGAGAATGCCGTTCAAAGTCAACTGCTTAATCTTACAGATACGTTCATGACACACCTCCAGGAAATGACGACTAACAATCAGGACTCTATAACCAAACTTTCTACCGAAGTTAATAACCTCAAAGACTCGAATATCGATTTGATTAAAGTTGTTACTAAAATTCCACACAAGCAATCCAATCCAGTGGATACTTCACCTAACTTTGGTAGTGTGAATCTGACTGTACCTTTCATAGAGGTTGGCCT
Organism: Pissodes strobi; assembly: GCA_016904865.1. NCBI lineage: Eukaryota > Metazoa > Arthropoda > Insecta > Coleoptera > Curculionidae > Pissodes > Pissodes strobi. The sequence continues at coordinate 4,016 of MU196177.1, forward strand.
ACATGATTCCTCTCCACTACCCTCTGATGGACCTTCTCATGGACTGGTCACCCATTTACCAATATACCGATTTGAACTTGGCCTGTGATGAATTCTATAACTTACTATTTGCCACAATTAATAACAGGCTTCCGAGGTCAACGCATGCACAGAAGTTTAAATATCCTCCTTGGTACACCACCGAAATTAATAGGAATATTCTCTTTAAAAATAAACTTCATGCACGGTATAAAAACATAATGACTTCTCTGCCTATCAGGAGTTTTCATTAATTCGAGCTCTAATTAAAAGAGATATTGAAGCATCACATAAACAATACGTACTTCACGCAGAGCAACAAAGCCAAGCTGACCGAAACAAATTGTGGTCTTATTTAAACACTAAGCTGTCGAAATTTAATCAAATCCCTAATGCTATAGTATATAATAATGAACATCTTGCGGATACCAAACAAATTGTTGATGCTTTCTCTGACTATTTCCATAAATCTTTTAACCCTCTAAATGCTCCAGTAGCCCATTCCCCCAATATTAATGTCACTTATTCCGTTATTGATATACCTTTCTTCTCAGAAGAGGAGGTTTTTGGTACCCTAAAAACCATGAAAAACAAAATGACTTGTGGACCTGATATGATTCCATCTTTCCTTTTTAGAGATTGTGCTCAGGTTCTCAGCGGGCCTCTCACATTTCTGTTTAATCTCTGCCTGTCAACTCAATCAATTCCTTTAGCCTGGAAACCTTCAAAGGTGACTCCTATTCCCAAGAAATCCGACAGAGCTGACGTTACTAACTATACATCTGTTACAATTACAAGCAACTTTTTGAAATGCCTAGAAGTGCTTGTCCACAACAGAATATTCCATAGTATAAAAAACAAAATTTCTCCTTGTCAGCATGGTTTCTTGAAGGGACGCTCCTCTACTACAAACTTGGTGATTGCCTCGCAGATTATCGCTGAATCCCTGGATGGCACTTCCCAGATGGATATTATCTACACAGATCTGTCGAAAGCATTCGACAAACTGGATATTGATTTACTTCTGCGCAAGTTAAAAGCTTTTGGCTTTTCTGATAACTTGGTACTGTTCTTTCGTGCTTGGCTTTGTGACAGGTCACAGTTTGTTGTTGTTAATGGGGTTGCGTCTCGGGATTATTCTTCTACCTCTGGAGTTCCTCAGGGGTCGGTCCTTGAGCCCCTGTTATTTGTTATATTTATGAATGATGTGTGTGAACTACTTGGCTCTCTATGTCTTCTGTATGCAGATGATCTAAAGCTTATTTGTCATATAAATTCTATCAACGACTGCCTAATACTTCAAAAAGATCTTGACTCACTAATTAAATGGTGCAAATTATAGGTTAGAGGTGAACATCGATAAATGTCAGGTACTATCATTTACTCTCAAGTCTAACCCAATTATACACCACTATTCCATAAACAATACACGTTTACCTAGGTCGGAACATTTTAGGGATCTTGTGTAACCTTTGACAATAAGCTAACATTTACAAAACATTACGAAAATATAATTAGTGAAACATCCAGAACTCTCGGATTTATTACCAGACTTAGCCATGAGTTTCACGACATTGATACTCTTAAAACTTTATTCTGCTCTTTTATAAGATCAAAACTAGAATACGCCTCATTAGTATGGTCACCAGCATACGATGCACACATAGATGATCTGGAAAGGGTACAACGTAGGTTCTTAAGGTTACTTTACCTGAGGACTCATGGTTCCTACCCACCTCAGGGATTTCCTGAGGAGAACTTGCTTCAAATGTTTGACATGCAGTCCCTTAAAACTAGAAGAGGCTACTCTTCCCAAGTATTCATATTTAAATTACTTAATAATCTTATTGACTGCCCTGATCTCCTAAATAAAATTAACTTTCTTGTTCCTCGCATGGGCTCGCGTCAGAATTTAACCTTTTCTTTACCTAGAGCAAGAACAAATAAACTGCTCTTTTCACCCATTTATACAATGTGCAAAACACATAATGCTTCGGCAACAATTTTGACATATTCAATAGTTCTATCGCTGAGATACACACTCTCTTTAAAGAACATGATCCTGACCGTGCATCATGACTTTCCTTATCCTGAGCTACCTACTGCTAATACCTTCCTATTATTGATTTGATTTGTTTTATTCTTTTTTATTGTAAATTATTATTTTATAGTTCAATGATGTTCTACTTGTGATTATTGGATACTTTACTGTAGATTATTGTATGTATTTCATAGTTTTAAGCTTAGTTAGGTACTTTGATTATCTTTGTAATCCTGCTTTGTAATTGGGTTCGAACCTGTTAAGCAGTGTAACTAAATAAATGAATAAATATATAAATAAATAAGTACCATCTATATAAGCGATAACTTTTCTTTCGATTGGGTCTGGATTATATAGCTCATTAGCAAAGTGATAACATGTCTTTCTATATACTGCTGCCTCGTAATTGCGTTTAGGCCTATATTTTGAGGTACATATCTGTAATAAGGATTGCCGTACTTTGCCAATATTCCAACTAACTGTTTGTCGCATAGGATAATTAAAAATAAATTTAATAAATTCATCAGAAAGTCCTTGCTTTAACTTGGTGAGAAAGGCCAGTAAATATTTTCTGTTAACAGTAAGGTTACCTCTAGGTGTAGGTATATGATCGCAATATTGAAACAAATCTACAAACTGCTCTTTGGTTATTGCAAACATGTACTGGAATTCTTCATTTGAAACACTATTTTCATCAATATAATTCCAGTAACTATTACAGGTATTTGCTTTTCTGAGCTCTTGCAATAAACAAGCAAGTTGGGGGGCTTTAATTACCTAGTTTATACTAGCCCGTCTAAAACGGTTTTAAGAAATCCATATTTACGAAACGTTTTGGGAGATATAATACGCATTATCTCAAACCGTTTTACGAATGTGGATTAGTTTGCCGAAAATCGGATTTCGGAACCGTGTAAACACCTAAACCGTTTTCATGATCAGTGCTGCCAACAATGTTACGTTTTTCTACCAATATTGCCGAATTTACTAACGCCAAATAGTATACCCTAGGAAATAATTAGGTTAAAACTCCATATTTGGAAAATACACGCCGTAAATGCCAAATTGTAAGTACTTTATCGAATAATAAAATTCGGATGCAAAAATCTTAATTATTTTGCATAGCTGAGAAAAGACCTTAGAAATTATTGCGTCTGACAGTCGCACGGTGATGTCTGTCAATATAATGTCATTTGTTAGGGAAAGGGTATAATGATAGTAAAATAAAGTTGTTTAACTCAGGGTTTTATTGCCCAATAATTGAAAACTAACAGATGGACAAGAAATAAAATAAAAAGTGCTTACCTATATTAATAATACTAATGGTTTATTAACGGTAATAAAGTATGTCACAAAATGAATTTTTCATTAACACATGCAAAAAAAATGGGCAATAAAAAAACAGAGTAAAAAATGTACTTACACCTACGTATAATAACAAATTATAATACAATTTGTACCAATAAAAGTACCTATAACATGTTACAAATTTCTCCATATTATTAGTTTATTTTTATTGATATTTCTAAAATTACCATTTATTGTTTTTAAAGTGTAATATTTATTTACAGGGATGGTTAAAAAGTAAATGGTTACTTATATCTAAAAGTGTATTGCAAATATTACTTTTAGTTGCTAAATTTTCGAAGATTTCTTGAAATATTTGTTCTATTTTACAAATTACTTCAACAAATGCATCATTAGGCATTTGAAAATTTCCGAAGGTGTCCTTATTCGCATTTTCATATGCTTTAACGAGACAGTAAAAAAATGATTCATCTAGTACATCGTAGTCTTTACTATATGTATTGCAAATATCACAAGAGTAGACTCTCAACGCTTTATTTAAAAGGTACCCATTACAATTTACAAATATTCAAGAGCCGTGTCAATCAACATCTTCGCACACACACCGCTCGTCGAGCGCCATAGGGTCTCCCTTTAGTGTGTGTGCTACTGCCATAAAAAAAAACACACACACACACACACCTACCGTATGAAATTTTTTTCAGCATTTCATTTTTTTTTAAATCTATGCTATTTAGGGCATCTCTTTGTTCTGGAATTTTTTCCTTATCCTTAGGTACAAAATCCTGTTTGCAGTCAGGAAGCCTTAAAAGCATCTGATCAGAATCTGCCTCACAGTTTTCTGTACCTGAGTTAAGCAAGTTGACGCATTGCAACTTTCTAAATGTTAGTTGAAACTGTATTGCTGTTGGGTTAATGCAGTTACCGTTCTCACTTCTGATTTTACCGAAATGGTTTTCCAGAAAGTCTTGGTTTAATCTTCGTGTAAATATATAATCAAACCCTGCATTTTCCCGAAGATAGTAAAATAATTGAATAATACTGTTGATTAAAATTATAAGGCTTTTAATAAATTTAAGTTTTTTGGTAACGTTTATATAATTTTTGTTTCAAGACTTTTGAAAAAGGACAAACAATCCATTAGAAACTCTCAACTGAAATGAGTGCGCTTTAAAGGCAGCAGTATATTTTTTTGATGCAAAGGTTTGTGAAGAATTTAAAGTATCAAATAGTTGATCTACTCTATTAACAAATTCAGCAGTTTCAGTCGCTTTCGCGGGAAGGGAACCAAATCTAATGTAAAAAACTTATACCTACATGGACTGAGTAACTAAATACTTGGGTGGCAAGTTTGACCTTAATTTTTTGGAAACTAATCGGGTAAATATGAGAATAGGTTAATTTCGGTGCTGCTTTAAGAGGAAATTTTTTATCTAACTCATAAAAGTCTTTAATATATTGCCATGAAATTTTTTTATTGTGAAGATTTGTTTTCGGCAGTTATGGACTTGATGTGCTGTCTGTATTTAACCTTCCTTGGGGTATCGAAGGATAAACTGGTTGACGTTTGGGTAGATGTTGGAGATGTCAGAGGAGGACTCCGACTAACTCTAATTGGATTCACGGCGATCTCATGTTGAACTTCGGTTTTGAGCTCGGTTTCAACTACATTTGTCTGGTCAGCTGTAAAAATACATTTTATTTAACCTTTAAATAACAACTTAGGTGAATATGTAATCTTAAGTAAGGAACAATAATTTATTTGGTTAAAAATTTAAAATTTTATATGCATATTATATCATTTCTAGCTCATTTTAAAAAGTAAAAAAATAAAAAAGTTATAGATAGTCTGTTAAAAATGGGACAAACTAAAATGAAAGCACTGTACAATTTATTATCGTATCGCTTCACCCTGTATACTTAACATTAAGTTTATTTTAGCAAAACACTATTATTTTAATTATGTTGGGTTTTGGAACCTTCGGCAAAAAGCATTAAAACAGAGTTTAATCCACAATATCGTAACAGAATTTATGCACCCGACCGCGTTTCGCTAACCATGTTAGCATCATCAGGAGATGATTAAAACATCATCATCTCCCGACGATGCTAACATGGTTGGCGAAACGGGCGTCGAGTGCATAAATTCTGTTTCGGTATTGTGGATTAAACTCTGTTTTAATTATTTTTAATATCTGAATCAAATAGTGCAGGTGGAATAGGTGGAACCCCACCTGGAACTAACACTTTGTCATCTAGAACTTGTATTTTTGCAGGAAGTTGCAAGGGCGGTGCACTATATGAATGGGCAGTTGTGGAACTTCCCTCGAGGAACGGGAATAGGGTAGGAATAGCAGTGCCTACTAATCGTGTATGAATGTGACTCGTGAACATACTCTCGTCAAAATGGTTTTCACATATCGAGTAACTTTTATGTAAGTCGATTAGTTTTGCAAACAGGTCCTCTCGATTAGCTTTCATTGCCCATATTCTGGCTCTGTAAATAAATAAAAACACTTCTAAACAATATGCCTTTACTTACAATTAATAGTCGTTGATATAGATATGTATTTTTTTTTATTTTGATTTGCGAAAAATAGGAATGTAGGAAAAAATAGGAATAAACACCATATGAAAAAATCCCCCGAAAAAAGAAACAGAAAAAAATACCCCAGTAAAAAAATACCACGGCTTGGCATATTGTAAATTGAAGTAGGTATAGAATGTTTTAAGTTTAAACCGGTTTAAACCCAAACTAATCCAAAGTAACCGAAAATAGCTTTGCGCCTAGCATAAAAAATTAAATTTTTGTTTAGCTATGTCAAAGTTACAAATAAAAAAACCAAATATTTAAAACTTCTACCTATTCAATTTGTAGTATATGAATGCGCGAGACATGCCGTCGTCATATTCATACAACTCTATACGTCATTAGCATGCAAATTATTTATAGTTTTCATTGTTAGGTATAGTTTACTGTCTACTTTTTCTTTGAAAGTATCTATCATTAATGTCATAAACCATCAATCTAGACCATCCTTTATGCTGGAGTTACAGGTGCCTTTATATACTTTTATTATGCCTATAATAAATAAATTATTAGTTTAGACCTTAGATGTCTAGACGAAATACGCCTTGTTCTTAAAATGTTCTTGCATCTTTTAAAACTTTATGGCTACCTAGTTTGAAACAAAGCTAATAATTTTTATTTAAAAAGTATCAAATATAAAGCAACCACTCGATAGTCGGTAACAGCGGTCAGTTTGTAAAAAAAAAATGTTAAATTTATTATTACTTTTTTAATCGACCATAATATTATGTTTTATAGCGCTAACAATATAAAAACTAAAATTTCGGCGTGCTTTACCAACGCTGCCGACAAAGAGGCGAAAAAAGCGACACGGCGCCGCGCCGGCGAAGTCAGCGGCAATGTCTGTGATATCGCCAGAAACCGCTTCTTATTTTATGAATTATATCACAGCTTATACAAGCTGTGATTATACATTAGATATTTTGCGGATATGAAATAATTTAACAATGAAGTAGATGATTTTTCAAATAGAGAAATAAGTATAGTTTAGTTTAGTTCAGCGAACACAAGCATACAGATCATTCTATTTTTAATTTCTGTTGATCGTAAATATTTAATTACGAGAGTTTTATTCTGTTTAGATTTATTTCATTGACATAGTTTCCCAGTAAAAGTGCTAGTTTAAGGTTTAAGAAGCAAAGTTTTTTTCCCGTATTTGAGGAAGAATCGTTATATAAAAATGTCAGGTGACATTTCAGTTCAGTTCATTAAATAATCTTATACTCGTATGATTAATGTTTTTGTTGTTTTTTGTACAAAAAAGAGAGAAAAAGTTGCATAGGTATAGGCTATAGGGCGCCGATTCTTTGATGCCCTAAGGCCCCCTGGTATGTAAATCCGGCACTGGTCACAGCTTAGTAATGTGTAAGCTGTGGTATAATACCTTAACAGACTTAAGGTACCTATAGGAAGTACTTTTTAACTATTTAAACCTAAAAAATATACAGTTTGTACATGGAAATCAAAGCTCAAAATATTAAACAAAACCCTTAATAAAACCTCTTTTACATCCCTTTGTACAACTTGGAAAAAGGGTAAATTTTTTAACATTAGGTATTAAATTAATAACTCTTAGGCATATTATATTTAAACAGGCCAAACAGAGCTTCTCATATTAAAAGAAGAATTTTGTATGAGTTGAAACTACTTTAACGATTTTAAAAATTGATCTTTTTAATAAACTGTGGGTTTTGAGCAACTGTGTCCTACCCGTTTTTTAAATTATACAAGTTAGAATCACAAGATTCTTCTAAAATATTTTACGACAATAATCGAAAGTTTACTTTTTACCAAAACATGCAAAAAATATGTTGTAAGTACTTACCGGTTAGCATCCTTAGAAAAACGATAGAATTTCTTCTTCGAGTTTTAACCTTTAATAAAACAGTTTCCCACTGCACAAATATGATGATGTCCTGATGTTTTTTGTCACTCATTTTACTAGAGTTTAAAAGCAAAAATAAAACACAATGTTCCAAAGAATCACAAAGAAACACGCAAAATTATACGGACGGCTATGATGGCTAAACGTACGATAAGTTATACCGATATCCCGACTGCACGTCAAAGAAATATTTTCTTCTAAGGGCCGGAGCATAACGCCTGCGCGAGGGTACAACGCAGACCGTTCCCGCCAAGAGATCTAGATGTGTATGTATAAGACGTGGCTCTACGCTGTAAGTAAAAAATTCTTGGTGTCCCAGCACTTTAAATGTGTATACAGTGTGTACAATAATTTTGGTATAAATTCATTATTTGTCAATCTACACATATTTAAAAAAAAGTTATTTTTATTTGCAATTCGAGGGTACTACTGTACTTGTAAATCTGGTGCAAGGACACTAGGAACGTGTGCCCATGTTGCGTCAGTTTTGTGTTATCTGGGTAGTTGGGCGATACGAAGCCACTGTAAAATATCTGGCTACGACCTTATTATTTATCGTGTAACCGTTTTTATAGCGGTTTTTATAATAAAAAAAAAAATACAGAATGCCGTAAATGTTTAAAAGAAATATTTGCATAAGTTGAGAAAAATAATACTGATCGATATACTGCTATAGCGCGCTAAATGCAAGAAGTCGGTCTAACAGAAAAGTGTTACTTTTCCTTTCACCTGGTATATTAACAATAATTTTTTTCACTTTCCTACGTACGTATTTGACATTCTGTTCTTTTTTTTTATTTTCGTGTATAGTATTAATAAAAAAATTCGTTGAGAGGAAATAGGTATATTTTCTATTGGTAGCGTTGTTGCAACTTTT
>MU196178.1:0-11348 GCA_016904865.1 Pissodes strobi
TTTATCTTCATGTATTTCAGTTCTCGTATTACCTCATCAGGGGACACGCGCGTTAATTCTCCTAAAGCTATTTTCCTCAATAATTTGTTTATGTTAAATTTGTATTTAACCTTATGCACGAGCTCTGACTAATTAATTTCAGCATTTGTTTCCTTTTCGTTTTCTTTACATTATTGATCCTTTTTATTTAGGTATTTTTTTTCTGTTTCCCATAGTTCAGGATATTTCCCTGATCCCCACCAGTTTATCGGATTTAATTTTCTACGCTTTTGTATTAAATTCAGAAGAAAAAACGTGCGTGCCTTCTGATGAAGAAATCAAGGAACATATTTATCTTCTTGCATTTCAGTTCTCTTCATACTACATACCGGGGACACGCACGTTAATTCTTCTGAATATTTTGTTTACTGTTAGATATGTGTTTGGTTTAATTAATATCTTACAACTTTATGTAGAAGCTTTTACTAATTAATTTGAGCATTTATTTCCATTCCCTTTCCTTCCTTGTGTCCTTACTATTTTTTTACATTATTGATTAGTTTTACTTTGTGTCTATTACTCAGAGTTCCCCATATTTCCCCGCTCCCTTCCGGTTTCTTGGATTCAATATTCTACGTTTTTATATTAAATCTGTAGCATACTTATCTACTTCTTTTAAACATTAGGTGGATTCTCTTCTACCAGTTCAGTCATTTATTTTAGGATTTATTTGGAAATTAGCTATTTTCAACGAACTTTTTTACAGATTTTGAAGATATTATCTATGTGCTAAGCAAACCTTGGCATCACTTTCAAATTTCTGGAAGACATTAAATTTATATCTTTAAGCCGTGTATGGTATTTGAAATTGAAAGTAAAGATTGGAGTTATTTTATTTTACATTATGATACAACACTTCTTAATTGCAATGAGAATTTGCGCCAACAAATTACGGTGACCTGTAATGGAATTCAGCAACTTCACCCCGGAAAGCGAAATAATAACGAAAATGCACCATGTTGTACTTTTTATGGGAAATTGCGCAAATTAGCCGAACACATTCGTAGCGCAAACTGGTAATAAAACGGAAATTGGATTTTTATCTCTGATCTAATTGCCATATTTACAGACGCCTTATCATCAGATACGCGAATCGTTTGCTTTATTAGCGGCGAAGCGCACAAAAACCTATTCTGGGACAAAAGAAACCGCTTTACATATAAATTAATTTCGTTTCTATTCGCGGCACGAAAATGTCCTCGAAAACTATCTTAATTCTTATACAATTTAGAAAATGAGCTTTTTAACTAGGCTGGAACCAACAGTATTTAAAGCATGAAAATGGGACAGTAAGCACAGGATTTTATAATTTAGGATCAACTATCTTTCGTTAATCTTAAGTTGATATACCAAATCTAAATTATTGTAAGTGGTTCAGTGAAGAAGCTTTTATTTTTTGCTCCTCTATAGGTTGGAGTTTTTTTACCAGGAAGTGGTGAATTGTTGAATGTCGCAGAATAACGAAATTTCCTTGCCCAGAATACCTCTCACTCTTACCATATTCGTTCTTAGATAGCCTTCTGATACTTACCATTTAACTTCCACCGAGAAAAAGCATGTTGAATAAAAACCATCTGATCAGAATGTCCTTAGGAAGGCGTTACGTAAATATAAGCTGGCACGGATCAAACGTGCAGTCTGGGAAAAGCCTGTTTATGCTGTTGCATTACATATAATATTATAATTATATTACAAATGCAATATTAATTCAAATTTAACCGGAAACCGTGCTCTTTACAGCGGTGTGTGAAATCTGCTTATTTTATCTGCGACGGACCTTTTGATGTTTAAACGATTTAAATTCTAATTTCTAAGTGTTCGGTGTAGTCAATTCCCTATTTTATTTTCAGTCGTACAATGCGGTCGTATAATCAGAAATATTTTCACCTCGATTCAAATTTTGTTTACATCGAAAACTATTTGAAATGACAAGACAATACGAAGCGTCCCAAACTGGTCCATCAATTATTACGACACCATTGTTTAATTCTCGGTATTTAGTCGAATTGAAAAGCGCATTGAATGCCTACGCGTGCTTTATTTAAATAAAGAATGAGGTGTAGAAAATAATAATGTGTGTCCAATGAATATGTAAATTCACGGCTTGTCCCGACATATTGCTTCTATTGTTGTTATAACGTAGGTATATATGGTTTTATTGATGTTGCTTTTGAATAATGGGACGGGGTTCAATGATAGCTGTTGCAATAAAGGAGAAATTTCTTGAATCTTTGACGTGTATTGTCGAAGATATAAAATTTAATCTGTAACGAATATAGCATTAACACATGATCACTCCCAAGTAACAATTTAAATGCTAGTTAGATTTATATCAGCTTTAAAATGGTTTTAAAATGGTCGGTAGAAGTACGGGGATTTTATGAACACCTTCAAACATGCTAACAGATCTTAAAGTCCATTTAATCTTAAAAATAAGTTTTAAAGCAGCCTTGGCAGCAATAATATTAAGTGTCCATGGACTTGAGATCGGTTACTCTTGTGTTAGCATTAACAAGGCTTTTGTGTTATCAATCTTAAACCTAGTTGATCTTCTGGAGGGTTTAAAGTATGTTTAGTTTTAAAATAATCTGTCTTAAGACTATAGCTTTACGTTGGATTTAAAACATATTCTTTAAGCACTTTATAAAACTTGCAGTTTTATATAAGATAGCAATAAAGCTCAAGTCTTAGATTGGCTACTTAAAAGACTGTATTAGGGTTACTGGGAAAATATATTACTTCATTAAGGCCTTATTATAATCTTTACAAAATCCTATTGGACTTTTCTATTGCTTTCTTAAACCATTACTTTAACTCCTACCGCCTAGAGCTCTTTTAAAGCGGCTATCTTGTCATTCTGACTATCTGTCGTGATTCAGTAGCGGTGTTCAATATAATTTCCATAAAAATGGAAAATAATTCACATAAATACTTACAAGTTACAAGAAATGGTACTTAAAAAAAAAGTAACTTTGCAATCTTTAAAGATACTAAATGAAAATGTATATCAACATAAAACTGGACAAAATTTGAGGTTATGGTGATCTAATTGGGTGCGGATAACTTGATCGCAGCGCTAGAAGACTTATGCAACATTGCGACACCGTGATAAGGTCAAGTAGTTTTATGAGCAGGCCGTGCAACCTTGGTCAAGACTAAGAAGCTTTACTCTAAGGAACAGTTAGGAGTAAACAGATTAATTACAGTAAATAAAAGGTTATGACAAAACTAATAGGATTTATGCCTTCTTTCTAAGAAACCTTGAGGTTTTAAATGATAAGAAGCCATATTTTTACAAACAGCACAAACCTGGAAACCGCTGGAAATATTTTAGGGGCGTAATATTATTCAATAATTTTATCAAAATTTCGCAGTTCCTACCTTAAAAAATACGAGGATTTTAACAGTAATACAATATAAGATTACAAGCAAACATTTTTAAGTTTGTTTATAATAATTAAACCTTGTTTAGAATTAGTCAATAATAATTTAATTATTTAAAAAAGCAGTAAATTTAAGCCGCTTTAATTTTTAGAAGGTATCTTTCCATATTTCATCGAAAAAGTCGACTGCTTTATAATTTTTGTGTCCCATTTCGGCAAATTTACCAGATTTTGGTATTGCATTTCCTCCATGTTTATTCTTAGGAGTTGGAATGCATCACCGACTAGACGACATCACATGACGGACATTTGTTTGATGTAACTGGTTTACGGATTATGATAATTTTCATCTAAAGATGTTATAAATCTCAGAGTTCTTAAACTCATCCTAATCTTAGATCACTATAAATCCTATGGTTTTAACTGACACTTAAAAGTTTTATGATTGCCTTGAAGGCAATGATAAGAGAATCGATTTCAATGCAAGTTGGTTTTAAACAAGCTTTAAGATTTGGTCTTGAGACCGTGATAGGAGTGGGCTCTTTGGCTGTAAGAGAGCCTTTATCTTGTAAATATGTTCAAGAGCAGAAGGTTTTAAGTGAGTCTTATTCATTTGGCTGTAACAACGTCTTGAAAACCATATTAAAGCTTCTTTTGTTACTAGGGCTTACTGATTGCAGATTCTTGAGCATAATCTAATCTTTATAAAAAAAAATATTTTAAATCGGTTTTCTGGTAATACCAGGCCTAGAGATGAATGAGATGGCCGAACCTCTTCAAGAGGCCAGCACGAGAATTTAACAGAATCAACTTCTTCAATTTGTGCCTCTCATTTAGTGTAAGTGTAATAAACTGTGTTTTTTTAAATTAGACTTAATAGTAAGTTGGATAAAATTATTAAACTCGTTTTGAGATGAGAATGAGGTATAACGCATTTGCAGACGTAAACTTAGTTAAAGAAACTATCGAGAAATGTTGATCAAATTTAAAATGTAAACAGATGGGATCAGAGTGTATGCCATAAAACTTTCCTGGGTCGTACGGAAGCTCCAATTGCTGTTAAATAACATACATGAAGCTTTACATTTCGTATCGTGTTATAGCGAATCTTGGGTATAATGTATAATTACCAGTGGCAAGGAAGACTCTAGAACTCCGCCTCTCCGGGATTTTTATCATAATAACTTCATTTTTCAATTTTCAATACAAAATGCTGAAATCCGTATCGAAAAGCTAGTTCTAAATATCTGAATTTGGCACTTTGAAATCAAACAATCTTCGCCCGAAAATTAAATTATTAAATTTTTTATATTTAAAAAAATTAACATTTCCTCTAATAAGAGGCATTCTTCTCCATGGTAGGACGCTGAATGCTCACAAATAGCTTCAGAACGTTCTAAAGCCTTTAAAAACAATAGAAAACACATCAATTTAAACAATTTTCTAAAATATCCAAATATCACTACACAGTCAAAACGCATTTTTAAACAAAAAGCCAGAAATAGCTGGTCAATTTTTTGTCAAAGTTTAAGTTCCCAAACTAATCCTTCATTAATATGGAAGAGAGTAAATTCCATAAGTAAAGGTTTGTCGATCAACTTAACCAATAATTTAACTGAAGAAGGAGCTGACATTTAAAAAAAAAATTAACGCCAAATTCTGTGCCCAATCACTTTGAGGGACATCAAATTCCAAACAACCATCCTTTAAGCGAGAGCATATCAGTCACTGAATTTTACATTAATATTAAATCAAGTAAAGATACCTCACCAGGCCTCGATGCTATGAAACAAAACCTACCTGTTAATGCAAAAAAATACTCAGAAATGGTCACGAATGTACGACTTTCAAAAAAGCTATTGTTATACCTATTAACAAACACGGTAAACCTAACGAATTCAGACCAATCTCTTTGATGTTATGCATTTTCAAAACATTTGAAAGAATTATCAAAACCCGTCTTGAATGGTGGTCGGAAAATTCTGGTGTACTACCTAGAGGTCAATTGGGTTTTCGAAGAGGTAATGGTGTAACTGACTGCATTGCTCATCTAACATTGGATACCCAAAATTGCTATGCGAATAACGAGTATTTGTCTGCTCTGTTTCTGGATATTTCCAGTGCTCATGACAACGTTGATACTTCTATCCTCATTAATAAAATTATAGCACTTAATATTCCTAGATTTTTCGCCGTTAATATTCTTAAAACTTGTAGTAATAGAGTGGTGTTTCTTCGTATAAACAATAAGTTGCAAACATGGGATTTCCTCAGGGTTTTGAGTCCATATCTCTGTAGTCTTTATACCGCCGATTTCTCTACATTGTTTCCCGAAGTTAGTATTCTTCAATACGCAGATGATTTTTGCCTGTACAGGGTGGCTCGAATTCGTGCCTATGTATGGGGAACACGAAAACCGTAAGAGATACAGTGTCGGTCAAATTAAGGCAAAATTGCGCATTTAGGTGCCTAACAATATGCCGCTTAGAAAGTTTTGAAATTCCAAGTATTTACGGAGATATCCGAAAAAAAACGAAATTTTGAAAAATCGTTTTATTTTTTTCCTGGGCTTATTTAAAAACGGATTTCAAATCTAAGTGCACTTTTGCATTGCCACTTTTTCCGTTCTATCCAATGATGATATGCAGTTTGAAATCCGACGTTTCGTCTTCAAGGGATCATCATCAACTTTCTTTTTTTAAATACGAACTTAAATTTTTTTTATTGATTTTCAGATGGTATTGGCGTTATTAATATGAGTATGTGTTTTTTTTTATTATTTTTTTTTTATTTTTATTTTTTTTTTATGATTTTTTTATTATTTTTATTTTATATATTTTGCTTTGGCGTGATTTTAAATAATTTAAGGTAGGTACTTTTGAAATTTTCATATTCTATAAAAATATTTTATTTGTTTTTTGTATTAACTGGAAAATTGGAGCCCGTATTAAAAATGAAAAATGGTAAAATTATTTTTTACGACAATATGGCCATGAACTATTACTCAAATAACTTTCTTAGTGCATTTTCTTTATAAGCAAAATTCCAATAAGTGTTTTTCCATCAAAGTACCTATAGTATCACGTAGTATGATTATAAATTGTTGATGTTCTCTATTAAATAAATTTTTTAATTGGTTGAAAGTTGAGAATATTTTATCTTTGCAGTAAGCAACTTGTTTGAGTAATAGTTCATGGCATTTTCGTAAGAAATAATTTTACCATTTTTTTATTTTTAATACGCTCCAACTTTCCACTTAATACAAAAAACAAAATAAAATATTTTTATAGTATATAAAAATTTCAAAAGTACCTTAAATTATTTAAAATTACGCCAAAGCAAAATATCTAATTAAAAAAATATTAATAAAAATAAAAAATATAAATAAAAAAAAATAAATAAAAAATAAAAACACATATTCATATTAATAACGCCAATACCATCTGAAAAACGATAAAAAAAATTAAAGTTCGCATTTAAAAAAAGAAAGTTGATGATGATCCCTTGAAGACGAAACGTCGGATTTCAAACTGGATACCATCATTAGATAGAACGGAAAAAGTGGCAATGCAAAAGTGCAATTTAATTTGAAATCCGTTTTTAAATAAGCCCAGGAAAAAAATAAAACGAATTATCAAAATTTCGGTTTTTTCCGGATATCTCCGGAAATACTCGGAATTTTAAAACTTTCTAAACGGCATATTGTTAGGCACCTAAATGCGCAATTTTGCCTTAATTTGATCGACACTGTATCTCTTACGGTTTTCGAGTTCCCCATACATAGACACGAATTCGAGCCACCCTGTACACTACAAAATTGGTCAAAATAGATGTTTCTGATTTAAAGCATTTGCAACGCAAAATAAGAAAAAAAGTAGGCGAGTCTGCTAGTACTCGAGGCATTGATGATTAAACATATCCTATATCGACATCATCGACAGGAAAATCTAATGCCATCTTAGGCCGCGTGATGCCTGAATATAGGAAGCCACTTATTTGGAATTGGTTGCCTATATTCTGGCGTTAGAAAGAACACGTTTTACACTGACGGTTACAGACAGCCTGCAAAACACATTCCCGTCACAGAATCAGATACCGCCTGACGTGCGTTGTTTATTGTTTACATTTATAACTTTTGTATTAGAATGTCTAATATTCACGGATAGCCCTCCGCTCGCTACAGAGGCGCAACCAACAAAAACTAACTAAAACCCAGAAAATTAAGAAAAAAAAACTTTTTACAAATATAACCTCAAGAAAACGGGCCGCCGAACGAGAAGTCTAGCATTTTAACTACTGAACCACCAGAACACTTGTAAACAATTCATTGCATCTTAAAGACATAGGTAAACTAGGAACGCAATCTGACGAAAACACCCGATACCTTCCGACAAGTCGGGAATGTATTTTGCAAGCTGTCTTTATCCGCTAGTCGTTTTACAAGCAAGCGCTGGAGTAGACTGCGCATGGTTATGATGTCACATCCGGGTTTCACACTTCCGTCCATTTCAGATTCCAAGATGTTTACACATCAACAAAATAGTTTAGTGAGCTTTCAGCTTTCAGATCAATTATTTTCTGAATGATAGATACGGACGATCTCGCAAAGGTGCTATTTATGAGCCCCTCTAACAATAGGTCTAGGAGCCGCCACTGTCACATACTTTATACAAATTTTAACGCAAAACAAATATAAGCCACAAGCTTCCAAAGCCGGAAAAAATATATTACAAAATTTCCAACACAATTGGATTCATCGCATTACTTTTTTTCTATCCTGTACAATGGAAAATTGAAAATCCAAACATTCAGTATAATGCTAGCTGTACCTGGATAAAAAATTGTGTGGTTATCGATAGAAATATTGTTATTAATGAAACTATTTCGTATTTTTTACATAAAAAGGCCATTGTTGGAGAACAAATTATATCTTTTGTCTGTTTCATACTTTGTATAGGCGCTCAGAGTTTGCCTTAAACGTGAAAAAAATAAATCTGACACAAAATTAACAGTTTGCAGAATATCTGTTAACGGCGAATTAAAAATTAACCAAAACACTTAGCGAAATTCGGTTTGTACCAGTCGATAGAGAAAGATCGATGCTAAAAACTCTTTATTATTTGAAATGATGATAATACTTTACATAATTTGTACAGGCGCTCAAATTTTGCCTAAATCGTAAAAAAAATTGACACAAATTTAACAGTTTGCAGACTGTGTTAAAGGCGAATCAAAAGTTAACCAAAACACTTAGCGAAATGCGGTTTCTACCAATCGATAGAGAAAGATCGATACTAAATATTCAGTGTCTTTCAAAAAGTTCGCACCATATGGTAAACCTTTTTATTATTGATTTCTCAGAAAATTTTATTCTTGATAAAAGTTGGTGCTTGGAAAAAAACTAACTTTGACAATGCTAAATTAAAGATAAGTTATACAGTACTTAAAAAATACAAAATTGAATTAAAAAAAAACAAAAAATTTTGGAATATCGGAATACCTTCTACAGGAAAAATAAAGCTCTTATTAAGATAAAAATAAAAGTCAAATACCATTTTTTCCAAAAGGACACTGTTGCTGAGAAAATTAATGACAAATATTGAAAAAATGTCGAAAAGCCCCTCTCTTTCTTAATTTTGTCCTTATTTTATTCAGCAACGGTGCACTTTTGTAAAAAATGGTATTTGACTTTTATTTTTCCTGTAGAAGGCTTTCCGATATTCCAAAAATTTTGTTTTTTTTTTTTACTTTAATTTTTGTATTTTTTAAGTACCCTGTATAACATCTTTAACTTAGCATTGTCAATGTAAGTTTTTTTCCAAGCACCAACTTTTATCAAGAATACAATTTCCTGAGAAATCAGTAATAAAAAAGTTTCCCATATGACGCGAACTTTTTGAAAAACACTGTATATACACACACCGGCATAATTAGGGAAACGGGTTGTTTGATTTCAATTTTCTCTTGAACCCTTCCCTCGATTGACTTTTTTTTGTTAAATTGCAGCCTGGTTCTTTAAGAATACGTTAGAGGTATTGCTGCTTTTAAACAAAAGGTCCTAATGTCATATACAGGGCTAAAAAGAAAGTAATGTTTTTTGTCAATTTTTGGGACACTCTGTAGCGTGAACGAATGAAATTCGATATCATTCGATAACGTCAAATTAAATATTGATCCTTTTTGAACATTTTCTTTTTTTATTCACTCTGATACCTCGAATATTAAGGATGTTACAGGGTTTTGTCAAAAATAGTACTTTTTATGGATCGATGAATTTCCCTTAAGAGTGAACGAATGAAATTCGATATCATTCGATAATGCCAAATTAAAGATTGATTCTTTCTGATTATTTTCTTTTTTATTCTTTCGGATACCTCGAATATTAAAGATGATACAGGGTTTTGTTAAAAATATTGCATTGGCCTACTTTTTAAGGGTCAATAAATTTTCGTTAATCTTTTATATATTATAGAAACCATTAAATCTAAAAATTTTATGGCTATAAGTTTTATTCCTGACAGTGTTACCGTTACCTATACAGGGATAAATAAAAGTCCCTTCCATGTTTTCCATTTTGTGAAATGTTTCTTTCGAAGGCCTTCCTTCACACTTGATCCAGGATTAGGACTGGTCCAATTTATGCTTTAGTGCATAAATTGGAGCCTGTTTAAAGGCCAACGGGCCAAACGAAAAACAACAACAATAAATTAAATTAACAAACAATAACGATTTAAAACAACAACAATAACAATAATTAGTATTTTAATAACGCGCCCTTATGACAGCAGTCATCCGTCTTCCCATACTCATAATAACAGTATCAATGAACTCTTGAGGCAGCTTATCCCAGATCTCAACAAGAGCTGCTACTGCTTATTCAGGATTTTGGACTGCGGGAATCCTGGATCTTAATCGCCGACCTAACATGTCCCAGACACGTTCGATGGGATTAAGTTCTGGAGAACATGCTGGCCAATCCATTGCCCTTATTTTGACAACATTTTAGAAAGTCGGAGACACAACGGCCCACGTGAGGGCGTGCATTGTCGTGCAGTAGCAAAAAGTTGTCTCCGATTTGTGGGGGGGGGGACGAATGGTACGACATGCTGTTGTAGGATATATTGTATATATCCATGTGCATTTAAATAACAACCAACTCTGTTCGGGCTCCTAAACATATCCCACCCCAGACCATTACCGTACCTCCACCGAGGGAAACAGTGGGAGTAAAATTAAACTGTTCATTTGCTTCTCCTCGGCGTCGGTATAGTCTCTCCCTGCCATCGATAGAGTTAACGCAAAAGCGGCTCTCATCCGTAAAAAGAACATTTGCCTACTGGTCATTTTCCCAATTTTCATGCTCCCTAGCAAAGTGTAGTCTCGCAACCCGATGACGTCGCTGAAGTTGTGGAGCTTTCTTCGTTCCTTGGCCTTCAAACCAACTTCTTTGAGTCTTCTACGAATGGTCCGATCACTTGTTCTTCTTCCACGTACTTCCTCCAGCTCGTTTCTTACTTATGGTACTGTTCTACGCCTGTTTCCTAGGGTTTGTAAGACTACAAATCTGTCATCTCTACCCGTGGTTATTCGTTTTCTGTCTTGGCCTGGTTACCTTTTATACTCCCCAGTTTGCCGCCAGCGTATGACCTTACGGTAGATCGTGGATTTTCATTTTTCTAACACATCAGCAACATAGGAGTAAGATCTGCCATCTTCACTCAACGCTACGGCCTTAGCCACATCCGGAGGAATCATATCACTCATGTTTTAGGAATCCAAATGTTGAATCTGACTTTTGCCTAACTTTGACAAAACCCGATGACATAAACAAAACATTATTAAGAAATGATGGCAAAAGATTATACCTGCAAAACAGGTGTCGAACGGTACCTCAAATAAGAAGCCAACAAGAAATAAAAACGAAAT
>JAEQML010076106.1:0-13517 GCA_016904865.1 Pissodes strobi
CGATGATCGAGTTTACGAAAAATAAAAACCGATGCAACAAGACAGACACGGGGAGGAGCCACCGGACCAAGTAGGTTTTGTGGGCGGAGTCTCCTCATGCCTACTTATACCAACAAGACAGACCGACTGACATCACTTACGCCACAGCTACGAAACCGCACGTGCCTCCCTCCCATGCAACCTCTACGTGTTCCGAGCGACGAACTATATGTTGTAACAGCCCTTAGGGCACCCATGTATACGTCGTATGTATGGTATATGCGACGATATGCATACTTCAGCTGGCAATTATGCCAATCACCTGTATATATTGTATATATTTGTATATATAAACGTTACATGTTTGTGCCGTCTTGAGTAAATTTTGAAGCAGGTTTTTTTTTGCAACACTTTTTCCTGCGTGACTAACTAAGCTTGACCCACACAGCAAATAATTAAATCTGAGCAATACAACCTTATAGGCAACGTAAAATTCAACTCAGTTGAAGGGAATATACCCATGTAACTGTATATAACTTGACCGCTGATTTGACTAATCAATAGAAGGGCCGACATCAGCCCATAAGACGCAGAAGTTTGGTACGCGAGTGCATTCGCGCAAGTGAAAAGTGCGAAGCGAATTCGTGAAACGAAGACATCTATCTTATACTATATAAAGATTAGTCATTAAGCATAAAAACATGTTCAATTTTGAATAAAGATTATATTGATTTGATTTGATCCCATTAAACCCTGCGTATAAAGATTGATCATCAAAAGGGCTATTTATGTATCAAACAGTGTCGTGAAAGTTTATACGTATACTCTAGTTTTTTGTTCTATATATCACCCATGTAGTACTTTTAACGATTTCCCAATGACGAGTATTTTTTTAAGGCATGCATATCTTTGAAAAGCAGGTCACCTACATTGCCAGATTTTTTCCTTTTTAATCCAATAGTTTTCCTATTATATAATAATTGTTAATAATATTTGCTCTTTTTGTCGTCGCTTTAAATACTAAAACAATAAAGTAGGTAATGATCTTGAAAGAAGATTCGATCAAGAATCGTTAAGAAACACACCAGGGGGGTCACTCTGAAAGGACACCCTGCATAAGAAAATAAACTTTAAATGAACTATCGATTCGGTTCTAGTAATTTCTAATAACAAAGTTGAATATTTTTAAACAAATTAAATATAAATCATAAATTTATTAAAACAAAATAAAACATTTTGTAATTTAATATTGCTGCTGCCTTTCACAAGATCTTTTATTCGCATGATGGCACCTACCTAGAGTAAGTAATATATTAGATACAAAATCAGAAAAAGCTAAGGAATGACTAGGACAGGCAGAATCTGATAATAATAATAATATAAATGAATGCGCTGTGTAATTATTAACACCCTGTACATTTGTAAATTGATTCTTATTTGTAGCACCACCGCCTACGACTGAACAAGCTTAGAAGGTGATTGCTGAAGACATTGAATATGTAATCGAGTGACTAAAATAAATGTTTTTAATTTTAGTGTTTGTTTGTTTTCTTTATTTATTTTAAAAGAAAAAATCTATCGGACAAAAATAAGTAAACGTAGGAGGCTAAACGTCAACATTATACCCCTCTATGGGTGGTTGAAATGATAATTTGTATGCCCTCTCTATAATGTGTGTTCGCTCTACATATTTGTTTGAGTAAACACGTAGCAATCAGCTGTCCAGCAAAGATGCGAGCCATACACCCCCCAGTCCGTCCACCTGAGCCAGTAAGACACGATGATTAACCCTATCGAGGTGCACGGAATGGACAATCCAATAATTTTGGGTTGGAGCCAAAGATGATGATAGTTCTATAGTTTGGTGACATCCCCTTGAATTGGAATTGCATAGCTCTCCTTCCAGAAGTGAGGATATATTCCTGTGGACGAGCCAACACAAAACTACCAATGTCATTTGATCCAGGGCCCTTATTGGCATTCAATGCGCTCATCTCAGTGTAGATGTCAGATATTAAGATTTGGCAGTTTATTTATTTATTTATTTATTTATCCTCAATTATCACCGGATACAGATACAGTAGGTATACAAACATACAAATTAGGTGCCTGTAACATTACTTATTACTAGTTTGTTAACATTTATTCTTCTAGGAGTAAAAAAACCTACATTTTTCAAATATTTATTTGCCAAGTCACACATTCTATACAGTGGGCTATTCTTATACAGGTTAGTTCTGGGTATTTGTAAATAAAATAAATCCTGACATCTGGTATTGAACAAACCACTTACGCTGACACAATAGTGTCAATATTATTAAGATTCCTGCTACATCTAATTACAAATTACAAGCATCCTGTAAACATCCTTTACAATATGTTCAATATGACTGTCGAAATAAAGCCTGGAATCAAATGTTACACCTATGTCCTTATCGACTACTTCTCGTTTTAATTTTGCTTCTTTAATGAAATAATCATACTCTATTAACGTCTTAATTACAAGTGTATGTCATAACTGAGCACTTTTTCACAGGGGAGTGATCCAACAAACCCCATTTTTACCCCTGTCAGACTAGGGACCGCCAAAAGAATGAGTCTGAGGCCGATGCTTCGAGTGGAAGCGGCCCTAGGTGGTAGACGCATAAGCCTACTCGCATCGTCCGGTGAAAGACCACCCCACCAGAATTGGGAAGCGTTAAGTGGTTTTCCCAAATCACGTTCCGCTTCCGCGCTGGTGGTCCCGGGTTCCACAGTAGGAATATATGGACATGATGGTGCTTCCAGGATAAAAATATTCCGGAAGTAAACTCTCCGGCCATTAGGATCTCCGGGCGCTGGGTGGCCCTGGGAGCCCTTCATTCCGCATTTCACAGACAGCAAAGATACCGAACCAATTTAGATTATTTAGAATAGATTTCTGCAACATAAGAGGCCTAAATACAAACATAAATTCGATACACCAACATCTACAGGCAAATAGACCACACATACTAGCCCTTACAGAAACACAAGTATGTTCTACAACAACAACAGTGAACTACCTCTATCCTGGTTACGACTTACATACCCGATTTAGATATAAGTTCGGAATATGCCTTTTTGTCCGAAGCGACCTTTCATGTCACCGCAAGGAAACACTCGAACCGAACAACCTTGACGTCATGTGGCTCAAGTTCACCGCCAAGGGATTAACCAAGTTTATATGCTGTCTCTATCGCCCTCCGAGCGATAGAGCCTACCAAAGCTTTTTCTCAACACTAGCTACCACCTTTGACTCAATACAGGTCGATCACCCCAGTTCAGAAATAATCGTTCTGGGAGACTTCAATGCCCACAACACCAACTGGCTCAAGCATCACAATAAGACCGACAACGAAGGTAGAGAAGCTGAAGCATTTGCCATCAGCTGCGGGCTTACTCAACTTGAACCAACTCGAATCTCAGAGAGGGGCGAATTCGCCGCCCTCCTGGATCTTTTTCTAACCACCAATCCTGACCAGTACAAGGTTACAGTTGGTCCGCCATTAGGTACCTCCGACCACAAACTTATTACAACGGTTCGTGAATTGCCACTCATACAGAAGGATCCACCATTGCCTCGCAAAATCTGGCATTACAATTCTGCAAACTGGGACGATCTAAGGCAGTTCTACCTAGATTTTCCTTGGCTCGACGCGACGTCTGCTTTGCCACTGACGACCCGTCAGACTGCTGCGAAGAGATCATGCAAGTAATCTCCTCAGGAATGGAATCATACATCCCAAATTCCATCAAGTTACCATCAGGAGGAAAGCCCTGGTTCGACAAAAAGTGCGAAAGAGCTGTAGGAAGGAAACAGCAAGCCTATAAGTACTGGCAGCAAAATCAGACCGCTGAAAATCGCAATTATTTTATCGAAGCGAGAAACGAGTGCAAGCGTGTGATCGACGAAACTAAGGACAAACACAATCAAAGGATCAGAAATAAACATTTGCAATGCCCCAGTGGTTCCAGGAATTTCTGGTCGGTAGCAAAGGCAGTAAGTAATAATTTTACAAAAACGTCTCTCCCATCTTTGACAGACGAACGTGGCATCACGGGGACTACAGCCAAGGAAAAAGCAAACATGCTCGCCAAAATGTTTTCATCGCACTCTACCTTAGACGTGCCCCAAGGCAAGACTGTCCCCACTATACCGAACATCAACACCACCATGGCAGAAGTCAAGTTTTCTCATCGTGATATTCGCAAAATCCTTAAAGAACTAGATACGCAAAAGGCATCAGGACCGGACGGAATACCTGCCATCGTGCTAAAGAACTGCGCCAACGAACTAACACCCGTTTTTTCCAGGCTTTTTTCAATTTCTTACAGAAAAGGGATTTACCCATCCTCTTGGAAAGTCGCTCGAGTGCAACCTGTTCCAAAAAAAGGCAAGAAAACCACGCCCTCAAACTATCGCCCAATTGCCTTGCTTCCAATAATCTCCAAAGTCATGGAACGTGTAGTCAACCAGCAACTACTCAAGTACCTCGAGAGCAACAGAATAATCAGCGATAATCAATACGGCTTTCGCAAAGAGAGATCGACAGGAGATATATTGGCCTATATCACTCATATATGGAGTAGGGCAATTGAAAACTACGGAGAGTTTCGAGCGATTGCGTTGAATATCTCAAAGGCATTCGACAGAGTTTGGTATGACGGACTGCTCAACAAACTGCCGTCCTTGGGACTGCCCGCCTCTCTCTGCAGCTGGCTGACCAGTTTCCTTAAGAACCGATCCCTACACGTTGCAGTCGATGGACACATCTCGGACACATTCACCATCAAAGCGGGCGTGCCTCAGGGCGCAATACTTTCACCAACTCTGTTCCTTATCTATATTAATGACCTGCTGATCGAAACGAATAATCCTGTTTACAGTTTTGCAGATGACAGTGCCCTTGTCTCCCACTTTAGATCAGAAAAGCCCTTACCAGCGACTGAGACTCATCACCGCAGACAGGAGCAGATTACAGCAATTAATCAAGACCTGGAGAAAGTTCAAACTTGGGGCGACCGAAATTTGGTCCAGTTCAATGCAGCAAACACCCAAGCAGCAACGTTTACTAAGAGGGCCAATATACAGCGGGCCCTGACATCATTATGGCGGGATCGACCATTCCTTCATTCTCGTCAATCGGGCTGCTGGGTGTCTCGGTCAACAGCAATATGTCATGGCATGACCATGTTGCTAACATCGCAAAATCAGCCTCCCAGAAGCTTGGTGCGCTATTTCGCAACAAAAAACTCTATACACCGCAGCAGTTGCTCTTGCTGTACAAAGCGCAAATAAGACCGTGCTTAGAATATTGCTCACATATCTGGGGTGCTGCACCAAAGCACACCCTAAAGCTGCTGGATTCCATTCAGAAGAGGGCTGTGCGTCTCGTCGGCGATCCGGAGTTGACCCGGAATCTGGATAGTCTGGAACATCGCAGACATGTGGCCGAGATGTCTCTGTTTTACAGATACTTTCACGGCAGATGTTCCCAGGATTTGGCCCGCATAATCCCGCCCCTGGCAACTCCTGTCAGACAGTCCCGACAGACGGCAGGAGCGCACCAGTTCGTCGTACAACTAGAAACACCTAGAACATCGCTTTACCAGAACTCCTTTGTCTGGCGCAACGCATCACTGTGGAACTCACTTCCAGGACATCTGTTTCCCACTAATTACAACCTACAAATATTCAAGAACCGTGTCAATCAACATCTTCGCATACACACCGCTCGTCGAGCGCCATAGGATCTCCCTTTAGTGTGTGTGCCACTGCCATAAAAAAAATAGGTTTAACTTGTGGGTGTTATACAAAACAACAACATTATTTAATGACCTCTGCAGCTCATCGCATTCCTTTTCACCACTAACCTTTGTATACAACTTGAAATCATCTGCATATATTGAACCACAGACATTACCAAAAAATCTACTTATTCCATTAATTAAGAGTAAAAAGAGCAGGGGCCCTAAATTTGAATCTTGTGGGACCCGTGAAGTTGGTGTATACACACTCGATTTTTGACCTTTAATCTCTACATACATCCGTCTGTCACTAATCAAGGAAGTAATTATTTTTATAATATTACAATCTATATCACTTTCCATCAAAACCTTAATTAGTTGGGAATGACATACTCTATCGAAGGCCTTCTCCAGGTCTGTATATACAACATCGACCTGTTTACCCTCTGCAAAAGCATCATGAAGAAACTGTGAGAAGTCCAGAAGGTTAGTCACTGTGCTCCTCCATGTTGATGGTCTGTGATACAGAGTAGAAACTTACTGAAAATTCTGCTATATATAACTCGTTCAAAGACCTTCGAGAGAGCTGAACCAATTGTTACTGACCTATAGTTTTCGATACAACACCTATCACTCGCTTTATATATTGGTATTACTTTATCAAGCTTCCACAGAGTTGGAAAGTAACCAAATTTTAAACAGAGATTAAAAATAAACTGCAGTGGTTTCAGGAATACCTCAGCACAACCCTTTACAATGTATGCAGGGACACAGTCTGGACCAATTGAAATCAGCAAAACTTTCAGCAATTCTTTTTGATTCAATTGAATTACTACAGTATGACATATTTACAGGAATGTCGACACTTTTTTTTTTACTTTTTATGAAAGCCCAAAACATTCTTGGGTTCGACTTTAACTCATTTTGAATACTCTCCATGTACTTTTTATGAAAATCAAACCTGACTTTTTTTAAGGTTCCAATGATTTATTAAAGAAAAAAAGAAAATATATCTAGACCCAGAGCATTGATATGCTATGCGGGTCTTACAATAAACATTTACTTACATAAGAGAAAAGTTAGAGAAAAAAAAATATACAAAAACAAGTAATTAATTACAATAATACATCAATTATCACAGAACTAAAAAAAAAAAACATAAAAAAAATCGTGTTAAGGAAATATCAATCACAGCAATCCATTAAGATATCTCTTGAGGGATGACTTGAAACGTTCACTTCTCAATGTTTTCAGTTGCTGTGGGAGATTATTGTACTGTCTTAGGCCATCCGAGAGAATACTTTTAGCACCAGTTGATGTACGTATGGCTGTGGTTATAAAGTGGGTATTATTGCGGGTGTTATAATTATCAATGTCATTATATGACACAAGTTCTAATGATGAATGGATTCTATGTAGAGAATGATTATAGATAAAAACGCATGACTGATATGTGGACAGAGATTGAATATCCAAGATTCTATTTGGTCCCAAACTAACCCAAACTAACCCAAACTTTTAAAGGTTTTAATTTAATTTGAGCAGCTTTGCTCCAAATCAGTGTCAAATATGAAAGATGTGAGCCAATTAGTGAATGATAAAGTGCTTTTCTGTGAAAAATTGGGAGGTAATTGGCAACTCGGCCAAGAACTCCAACAGCAGGAGTAATTTTTTTACATAAGTGGTTAATGTGCTGTTCCCAACTGAGCTTGGAATCTATATGCAATCCAAGATATTTAATGCTGTCTGATTTGATTAACGGTATATTTCCCATATTTATTTGCATCCGATTCCATTCTGTCTTTTTTGATGTGACCAAAAAATTTGATTTTTCACTATTCAAAGTTAGTTTGTAGAACTTCAACCACTCAAGAATCTGTTTCAAGTCACTCTCTATAATTAGTTTAGTCTCTACAGGATCTTTTCCATAATACACAATGCACGTATCATCAGCATATAACTGCAAATGTCCGGTGAGAGGTAATTGTGCTACAGAGTTAATATATGTCAAGAACAATGTAGGTTCCAGGATTGATCCTTGGGGAACACCATTCACTATACCAGCCATACTACTCACTGCATCCCCTACAGTCACAACTTGAGTACGACCACTTAAATAATCCCTGAACCATAACAAGGCAGTACCAGTTATTCCAGCATCTTCCGATGTAGACAGTAACACAGAATGATCCACAGTATCAAAAGCTTTTTTAAGATCTAGCGAAACGAGTACACAATTAATACCTTTATCAACTTGGCGTAATAGGTTGGTAATCATATCTGTAACAGCTGATGTTGTACTGCTTCCACTACGAAATCCATACTGTGCACTATACCAAAAGTTTTTCTGGTTAAGGTAGGAAACAAGTCTTCTATTAATACATTTCTCCATAACCTTAGATATAGAGCTCAATAATGATATTGGGCGATAACTATTAGTACATGTTTTGACACCTCCTTTGTATAAGGGCAGAACTTCAGCGGTTTTCAATCCACTTGGAACAGATCCCGTAGTAAATGTCAGATTTATTAATTTAGCAAGAATGAGTGACATTTCTTCTTTAAATTGTTTTAACATATCACCTGAAACACGATCTGTTCCACATGCCTTCCTTGGTTTTAACTCGGAAATTAATTCTTTAACTTCTTCAGGAGTAGTATGTTCCCAATTATGCATATAATGATGGTTCAATATAGGGGGTTTTACATAGCTGGATTGTGGTATTTTTTCCGCCAAAGATCCGCCAATTTCAGTGAAATAAGTATTAAATATGTTTGCAATACCCTTAGAATCCTCCGTAACAACATCATTTATATGAAGTTTGGAAACTAAAGTCTGTTGTTTACTTGTTTTATTTTGTAACAGTGAATTTATTACTGACCATATTCGTTTTGGATCTCCAGCAGCGCTTGCAATCTGATTTTCGTAATATTCCCTTTTGGCTTGTTCAACTGCTGCTTTTAAAGTGTTTTGAAGATTTTTATATTCATTATGGAGTACTGTGCTATTAGGAAACAATTTATGCCTCTTATAGCTTACATCTCGCTGTTTTATTAGGTTGTGTAAGTGAATATTGAACCAAGGCGCAGTTTTATTCCTAAAACGATCTTTTAACAGTTCTCTGTGTAATGTTATTTTGAAATACTCTAACAATTTGATCACATAGAAGACTTGGATCATGCCACAAGAAGTTTGCAATATGTTGGAGATCTATTCTGCAAGATGGTTCATTTAAGCTGGTAAATGTGTAATAAGATTGTTTTTTGGGCGGAATAACTTGTTTTATTTGGACCATTTGTATTCTGTGATCACTTAACGAGTATTCAATAACAGCTAATTTCTTAGTGTGGCAACAATCCCTTCAAATTACATAATCAATCAATGTTTTTGAGTTGCCTTGCACTCTAGTTGGTATTGTTTTATTTAGATTAACATAATTCAGTGATTCAATCAAATAGCTAAGCGAATTTGTATGGTTGTCATTAGTATCCAAGTAGTTGATATTGAAATCTCCCAGTATTACTGTGTTTTTGTTAAGTTTGTTCATTTCTTCCATCTTATCCTCCAAAATATCCAAAAATATGTTTTTATTGAAGTCTTGAGGTCTATATATTGCCCCTAAAATCATATTAATTTCATCCAGTCTTATGAACAACATAGAACATATACCACCCAATCTATCAATTTCTGTGAAATTATAATATTGTTTCACCAAAATACCAACACCACCACCTAATTTATCCCTTGTTTCATATATGGAGTTATATCCCGGTAGATTAAAATATTTTTTCTTCAAACGTCAGTAAATCCATCATTACTCGACTGTGTAGGCGGCAGTGAAGTTTCGTTTTTCCTCCGCCGGAGCTTTACTTTTCACTTTTCCGCCGGCGGAGGTAAAAGTGTTGTCATATCAACATAGATACAATACAAACAAACATCAAAATAAGCGTCAACAACTCAAGAGTTATTTAACTAAAATTTGTATTTATCACTCAATTTGTGACTGCATTTCTAAAGATCACTAATTTAGGAACAAAATGGTTATTATTTAATCGAACTTACTCAATAACTGCTTATCAATACGGAATTAAAACGCAATCGAAGACGCAATTTTAAAAAAATAATTATTGTTGACAGTGTCCACTGACAGCTTTATGTGACATTACTATAGCAACAAACTGAGCCTATTCACCGACACCGCACCGGTCTAAGCCGTCTTGCGAACCCACTTATCTTTAATAATAATTGCTATTGCTATTAAAAAGAGACGTTTCTGCATTAATTTGTCGACATTTGAAGAAAAAACAGCATATTTTATTTAGAGGAAAAGTTACTTTTCCACCATATAAAATAATATACTATTTCTTCACCTGGGAATAGCCAAGATTCAGTAATTACTATTGCATCAGGTAGATTAACAAGGTTAACAAGTGTTTCGATTTCATTAAGTTTGTTACGCATAGAACAAGCATTCATGTACAGGGTGTCCCAAATTCGAGCCTCATCATTGGAATCTCGGAAACTAGAAGAGATGCGAGGTCGGTTAAATGGAGGCAAAGTTGCGCAGTTTAATGCTGATCAAAATGCCACCTTACAAGTTTAAAAATTTCGAATACTTCCGAAGATTTTTGAAAAAAACCGTATATTCGCGATTTAATTTTTATTTTTTTATGACTCTATTTGAATAGATATAACAAAATAAATTTCACATTTTCATTGCTACTTTTTCTGTTCTTCAGGATGGTGTTATCAGATTTTCAAGGCGACGTTTCGTCTTTGAGCTGCTATCATCAACTTTGTTTTTTTAAATACGGCCCTGGATTTTTTATTACGGATTTCAAGAGCTTCTATGGTCCCGAAACTAATGATGTATCGCACTTATTCGATAAATTCATATTATTGACATTTTCTATAAGAACTCATGTGTTAGAGAGAGACAGAAAATAGATTTTTAATAGGATTAAAAACAAATACCTTTTTTTACGCATTAAGGCTTTGCATAAAGAAGGCTTAAAAACTAACATAGGAAGTGGTTAATAAATAATATAATTATTAAAGTGTCAACCCTCAAACCATAGGCGGCTCTAGGCTATATTTTTAGCAATTTACCCAAGTAAATAGTTGTGTGGGATTAGATTTGGAACAAATAATAAATTTCATATTCTCATTGTTGTATGGCACTTTTTCGAAAAAATCATTTTAATGATTTCCTGGTAAGATCTTACCAAAAATCTGTTTTCTGTCTCTCTCTAACACATGAGTTCTTATGAAAAATGCCATTAATATGAATTTTTCGAATAAGTGCGATACATAATTAATTCTGGGACCTTAGAAGCTCTTAAAATCCGTAATAAAAAATCCAGGGCCGTATTTAAAAAAACAAAGTTGATGATGACAGCTCAAAGACGAAACGTCGGTTTGAAAATCTGAAAACAATATCTTGTAGAATAGAAAAAGTACCAATGAGAATGTGACATTTATTCTGTTATATCTATTCAAATAAAGTCATAAAAAAATAAAAATGAAATCGCAAATATTCGGTTTTTTTCCAAAAATCTTCGGATGTGTTCGGAATTTTTAACCTTGTAAGGTGGCATTTTGATCAGCACCAAATCGCGCAACTTTGCCTCCATTTAACCGACCTCGTGTCTCTTCTAGTTTCCGAGATCCCAATAATGAGATTCGAATTTGGGACACCCTGTACAGTATTGTAAAGTTGTCTGACAGCTTACTATTGTTAGTTTTGAACTCGTCAAGATCATTATAAAATTGAATGTAATTTGCCATTTCTGATAAATATTTTCAACATGTCCGTGCTTTTGTAATCGTTGGTACGAGCTCATTTGTTGACACAAACCTATTTTTTTGAAATTCCCAGTTTATCGATACCTTCTTGACTTGTTAAGCGTATGGAAGCCTCACCTTCAGATTTCCTAAGGTAGACTTTTCCGTTTTTTGTCCACAAGAATTGATAGCCATTGTTTTTCTTAAATTTATATGCCATGTTGAACAGATTTTTATTGGACGCAGTTAATTCTTCATTTATATAAATTTTTGTTGGCTTGCTATTCAGGTTATTGTTGCAACATAGCATATCCGAACATATATTGCTGTTCTTTCGACTACCCAAAAGTTTCATTTTTATTTCTTGACTACAACATTTCGAGACTATTATAGTACCCCTCTTAGTTTGCTTTGTATAACATTCCCTAATTTCATGCTCTTTAATATTACTTTGAAGTAAGTTATCTGCTATTTCCATTACAATAGATTTTGGATCAGTCGTCGAACTATTTATTTGTGTTCCATGAATCTCGACATTGCAGGATATTTCCTTAGTTTCCAGTTCACTGAGACGTTCTTCAAGTTGTTTAACTTTGACTGATAATGTATTGTTTTCCTTTTTAATGGCACGCATTTCATCAAGCACACTTTTATTTTCCTTGACTAAGTCATCAAATTTATTGGACATAAAAACAACAGCATCCTGCAACTCTTTTAAGGTTTTCACAACATCAGAGGATGACATCTCCAAAACTAGCGAAGTCCCAGGAGTTTGCTTTATGTTTCTTTCGTCCATAACCTCACTTTTGTCACATGCTGAACATTTTAGAGAACCATTGAGAACCGTACATGCCCTTTTAGCACAACTTTCGTGGAAACAGTTTGTTTTACAAAAATTACATATAACATACTTTCCTACAGATTTTTTACAGTAAAAACAATATTTATCTGCAGAGCTCATGTTTACATTACTTTCAGGTTATACACGCCATCTGTTAAATTTTTGTCTATATTTTTCTTTGGTTTTTATACAAGATATTATTCTTTTTGAATACCAGACCGGATACTTTTCTTTACTATGGATAGTTATGGGAATACATTTGTCAAAAATTTCATACAAGTTTCTGTAAAATGCATCAATAAGACGATCAATGTCTTGACATCCTTTGACAACTTGGCTTATGATGACATCCCAATCAAGCAAACTCAAACAGTTATATAATAACAAAAAGTTAGCTCCCCTAAAATTGTAATGTAGATTGCACCGAACTACATTCTTTCCTGGCATATTGCTTTTTAAATGTAAGAGCCAAGGTTGGATGATATTTATCTGGCTTAGGCTCAGTTTTTTATGTGATTGTTATCTTTAGCAAGAAGATAATTACCATGGAAACAATTGTGACAACAATGATTATCACAGAAATTATCCTCTTGGTAATACTAACAGGCACGTAAAAAACTGGCCCTTAAGCAAATCTAATATTACACTTAACAACATGAAGAGTCGGTATGGTCGTTTTGACTAAATCTAGAATTGAACTAAAGTCATTCAGAATCATATTATGTTGTACACAGTCATGCAACGCTAAAAAATTGTTAAGTTCCGCTACAAAGCAATTTGTCAATCCACTACTCCTAATTGAGTCATTATACCCGGCTATATTAAAATCTCCAATCAACAAAAACTGCTGCCCCTTTAATTTGTCAAAACACTCATAGACACGACTGTACACCTCAATACTGGTCCTCGGCAGTACATATATCCTTTAACGTAATCTTGACACATACAGCCTCCATGTCTTCACCAAACAGTGTATATTACACAGCTTCAAGCTGTTTACACTTGCACACGAAAACTCCTCCTCCCTGAGCTTTATTTGTGAGCACGCCGTTTCTATCCTTTCTAAAAACATTGTAGTTATCACAAAATTCTGATATGTGAACTGAATGATTGAGCCACGTCTCTGTAACTGCTACAAAATGA
>JAEQML010076107.1:0-13517 GCA_016904865.1 Pissodes strobi
GTTGCAAGTAATTTCTTCGTTATTTAATACGATCTTTTTAATATCTGATTTTTTTTCATTATTGTTAATATTTCTTACTGTTTTCCAAAGCCTGTTACGATCATTCAAATTTTTTTCCAACTGGACTTGATAATATTTTATTTTTGTATTTCTTAAGAGTTGTGTAAGGGTTTGGCTATATCGGGAAAATTCTTCCTTAATATTGGGGTTGTCCGGATTATTTTTCATAATTTTATAGAGTTTATTTTTGTTGTTTACCGATTTGACTAAAGAATCCGTTATCCAGCATTTTCTTTTAATTTCCGAGTGTTTTAATTTTTTTATTTGGGTACATTGCATAACAGTATTCCTAACCTGTTCCACAAAGTAGTTCGCGCATTTATTAATATCATTTTCTGTGTACAAGGATTGCCAATTAATCTTTTGAATTTCTTT
Organism: Pissodes strobi; assembly: GCA_016904865.1. Lineage (NCBI taxonomy): Eukaryota > Metazoa > Arthropoda > Insecta > Coleoptera > Curculionidae > Pissodes > Pissodes strobi. The sequence goes on from JAEQML010076107.1 coordinate 436, forward strand.
TTCCAACATTTTGTTATCAAGGTAACTTTTAAATTTTTGATTTTGTGTATAAGTATTATTTTCATTGTTTAAAAAGCAATTAATTTGTAGTATCTGCGAGTAATGATCTGTAATTTTGGTTTCAAATACAATTGATTTAAAAGAAACATTTTGGCCCAATTTAAGAAAAATATGATCTATACAAGATTCTCGTGTTTCAGTTACTCTTGTCGGGCTATTAATTGTAGATATATAGCCGTGCTCAACCAAACCATTTAAATATTCATTTTGCACATCCGAGTTTGTTAATAAATCTATGTTTATGTCGCCCAGAAACAAATCAAAATCGTACTTTTTTTCTGTATTTTCTGCAAATAATTGTATAAATCATTATTAAACACGCTTGCATTTGTTGATGGGGACCTGTAACATGCAATCAATCGAAATGTTTTTTTATTTCTTTTAATTGTCAAATGAATTAGCCGACTATTAAAAAAGTTTTCTATTTCAAATTTAAAAGAGTGGTCATTTTTAACATAAATTACAACCCCGTCATTTTTATTAAAATCGCCTGAGTTGTAGATTAAATTATAATTTGGAATGTTTAAAAGCGTCAAATCTGATACTCTATGTGTCTCTGTCAAAACAACACAGTCAAAATCCCGCTGAAGAGAAGCTAAGGTAACAACTAGTTCATCATGGTGACAATTAAGACTATTAATATTGTTGTGAAAGATCTCAAAAGAATTTTTTCGCTGCACAGCATTAAGCATTCTTTGACAGGTTGCAGCAGAATTGCAAATTTCATTTTTGTGATATGCGTAATTAAAATCCCTTATGTATTCATCCATTGTTCATGTTTTAATAAAACAAGTAGATTCAAGATATTGGTAAAATGAGAAACAAAAAAAAATTAAAATAACATAAAGACAAATATTTCACCTAACAAATTTTACACCTATTAAAAATAAACAGACAATATCTGTATAAAAATATAAAATCTAGGAAGATGTTTTAATTGTTACCGTTGCTGCTAACACTAGTACTTCTCAAATTTCTTTTGGATGGCTGAAGAATATTTTCAGTTTTGTCGTTCTGCGCCTTTCGTTTGTTATTACTTGCTACTCCTTGGGCCGGTTCTTGTATCGGTTGAAGGCAAGATCGTTGATTTTTTAGTTGTGATGCTGTTTTTTCCTTCCTAAAATCCTCAATTGTTCGCTTCTGACCATCAATCATCAGAGTGTTATTTTTTATATAAGCTTCTTTAGAACTTTCTCTAGCTTCTTTTAAATGCTGGTAGAGAAGTTTTTGGTCTGCAAGTTGTTCTTCCGTGTAATCAGGAGAGATAAAAATTTTAGTTCCTTTTAATTTATTACTATTTTTTAGAATGTCTTTCTTCAGAAAAAAGCTGTTAACCTCCAAAGAGACGGCTCGGTTCTTTTCCTCCAATGGCCTGCCTAAACGGAAATGGTTTCTTACATCAGCAAAGAGGCACTCGACTCCTAGTTTTTCGTTTATTAATTCAAGACAGACCCCAAGATCTGAAACTTCGTCTGGTCCTTCCTTGAGCCCGTGGATGACTAATTTAAATTTCTTGGAATCCCTCTCGACTTTCTCCAACTTCTCCTTTAAGGCCTTAACTTCCTCTCTAAGTTCCTTATTTTCCTTCCCAATTTGGGACACGTTTTCAAACAATTCTTCTTTCAAAGCCTTAATTTCATTTGTTATTATGGTTTGGTTATCTTGAATTTGATCTTTGATTTCCTCATTACTTTTGACAAGACTTTGTACTAACTCCAATATTGCTCTACTTTCCATAACAACACTAATGGACAGAACAATAAAGAAAACAAAACAAATAGATCAGCAAAAGTCCGCTACGTGTATGGTCTGCAATATTTCGGACCTTGGCTATCGGAATTTAAGTAAACAATTGAGATGTAGGAATGTTTGGGATCTATTGTTTACGTATATTTGCTTGTTTTCGATATGAAGTATTGTTTTGTGGCAATAAAAATATGTACGTACGGTTCTACTGGTCCTGAGAATGGTGACTACCACTTTTCAAATTTTTTCTGGCACAATTTTTAAAGTTATTATGCACTATTTTCGAGCGGATTTTACGATTACTCATTTCACTAAAGCAGACCACACTCTAAGCGTGTTAGCGACAGCTTGTATCTGCGAGGGATGGTGGTGAGATTGGGCGTTGAGGTATCTATCTGTGTGTGTTGGTTTTCTGTATACCGTATGTCGTAGTTGTGATGAATGTTTTGTGATGAGGACATCAAGAAATGGAAATTGGTTGTTCTCTTCTACTTCCAAGGTGAATTGAATATTTGTGTGGATGGAGTTTAGGTGGAGGAGAAAGTTCTTTAGCTCGTCTCTTCTGAAAGGCCATATCACGAGTACATCGTCGACGTATCGGATCCATAGCTTCGGTTTCTGAGGCGCTTGGCTCAAGGCTCAAGGTTTTTATTAACAATAGCATTAAAAAAAGCTAATATTCATTGCCGCACTGTTAACCAGTCCCATTTAGAAAGTGTAGTTGAAGACACTGGTAGTGACAATAGTTTGGCAAGCTCTAATTCCTCTTCTACAACATTCGGCACCAACTTGCCTGAAAAAGATGGCTTAATCTATATTGCCGGGTACTTGGCTAAGAAATTTAAAGAAAAGTATTCCACCCTAGGAAAATACACTTATCAAACAAAAAATTTTTTTTCATACATACTCTTTTCCATTTTCCATGCCATCATGGGTACATCTTTCATTTGGTGGCTTAACAGAACCATCTGACCAGTGGAAAGAACAAGTTTTTAAAATGGAGCACTATTTTTAAAAAAATCATGAAAATAAATTTTCCTTTAAGAAACACATTGTTCAGGAAACAGTGTTAAAAATTAAAAAAAAAGTAAAATATGTACCATGTATATGTGAATAAAAGCATTTATCCGCCAAAAGGTATTTGTAAGGATAAAATATTTAAACAGCAGCAAAAGAGCACACACAGAAGATCTTTCTGATTCCCAAAGAAAAGTTCTTAAAAAAAATGAGAAAGACGACCACTTAGTGTTAAAGTATTTAATTTTAATTTTTACCCTTACAAGCATTATCATACGTATTATTTTATACTTTTTAGTCAGTTTTCAAAACGTGGTATAATTTTAAGTAAATATTTTCTGCTTTTTAGTCAATGTGTAAATTATTATTTATCTCCCTTTTTTCTTTTTATATATCAACCCTCTCCCACCCTCTCAGCTGGATCCCAGATTAGATTTCCTCTCTAAAATTAGGAAATATTTACAGGAACTGAAATCTGAAAACTGCATACTCTTATCAGCTTTGATTCAAAAGATATGAATTTTTATATATATTAAACCCCTTTTACCCCCTCAACGACTCCCCCACGTCGGGTTAATGGGATAATCTTAGGTTTTAGGTGCCTACTTACCTCGAAACACTGATTCACGTTCCCATCTTGTGTTTTTTTTTCATATTTGCCTCACTTCCCCATATCAAATTTAAATACGGCACGAGTCAGGCACTAAAGAGCAAACTGTGAAAACTGAAAACGAACCTGCAATTTCCTCGTTCTCAATTTCAATACAAAACATCTGTTGATTCAGGTGACAGGGTTCAGGACAGGTTAAGCCCAAGGCGCGAGAGTCCAAGGTTGTTCTCCGCCAAGGGTTCTCTATTCGACGATTAAAATAAGTATATTATCTGTCACTTAATTCCTATTTTCTAATATTAATTATTGCTTTTTGTTTTGTTTTTTAATTATTGGTGGTGTTGGTAAATTTTTGGCGAACGTTTGATGGTACCGTGTGTTATTTTGATGCATAGTGGGTAGTGCGGTTATAGTAGAAATAAATTATTGTTATTATAGCATGGCTCACGTCTAATCCCAATTCCAACGCAGATGCTTTCATCTATTGTAAAGTGTGCGAGACTGATTGAGGGCTCACAAAGCTGACCTGGAAAAACATGCAAAGACCACTAAACACAAACAGCACGCGTACAAGATTGACAAACGTCAATTATTGTCCCTTTTAAATTTTTGTATATAGATAATAATTAGTTTGGGTTAGTTTCAGTTGTCCCTTTTAAATAATTTTGGTATGTAGATAATAATTAGTTGCTTTTTGGTATGTTTTTTAATTTACATTAATTTTAGGCATATCTATAGCACACAATTCAATTAAGAGAAAAGAACTAATATTAGCATTTTATGTAGCTAATTGCTGCTCTATTGCACTATTCTAAATATTGACCCCCGGACAGACCCCAACAGCTTTAATGATAATCAACAGTCAACCTCGTCTCGATCTCAAAAACTGCAAGAGGCATTACATCTTCACCGGGCAAAATATTCGACCATAATCAAGAATGTTATAGCTCCATCCTTACTGCATGAATTAATTGAAGATGTGGGTAATTATCTTTTTTCTATTATGGTTGATGAATCGACCGATATGTCCACTGAGAAATTATTAGCCGTAATCATAAAATATTATTCTCAAAAAAGAAATGATGTAGTTACACAATTTTTAACATCAGGATCTAGTTTGTGTGGAAAGCATCATTCGTTCTTTACCCTCTTGAAAACCAAATTTGGATTAAATAATTTGGTACTTGAAAAATGCATAGCCTACATCGAAAGCTTCGGAAGTATTTGTGGATGAAATTGATTTCCTACGTAGGGAAACGTACAATTGGTGTAAGAATAGTACCTGAATTAGTAAATAGAAATAAATATGCGCATCCTGGCCACGGCACCAAAAATCTGTAGTATACCATACCCGGCTCCATTCAACAAGCTTGAATGAGATAAGTTGTGCTTTGTCTTTATTTTGCCAATGAACGTCAAAACAGAATAACAAAAAAAAAACAATAAACATTTACATTTGAGGATCTCATAGAAAAAACCTCGCAGAGCCCGACTTCAATTTGTTATTTGTTTTTCTTTTCTTTTTCTTTACATATATATAGGGTGTTCCAAAACTGAATGTATAAAGTCTAAGGAAATAATATTTCAAATAAGCGGTTTCCCTCAAATGTATAAAGTGTTTCAATATTTCAAGAACTGAATAATATCAGTAATTAAATGTAATTAATATTTTGTAGATAATGTCAATGTCAAGTAGAATGCATGCTTTGGAACAAGAAACAGACAGGCCTTCCACATCACGATGTTCATCTGTGGGTGATTCTATGTCATCATCAGAGTGCACTTCCACATCTTTAATGTGTCAGGTAGTCACGGCTTCGAAACAAACTTTAATAAACGATTTATTTGAAAATTTAAGTCAATTTCTAGTATGTATTGGTCTTAATAATTATAACGCTTATTAAAAACCTTCGCCATTTTGTCTAGACTATTTAATTATTTCAGACCGCCAACAACAAAACTAACTCCCTTTATGTAATGTTGTTTTTTTTTTAAATTAATGTGTGTACTTTTTTGTCATATTTTGCAGACAAACATAGTGTACTTTATTAATTGTGCTTATGAGAAAAGCCAAGGGAGATAACTGGGGCAATCGTGTACATGATTGCCAAAGACTACATGCCCTTTAATACGACAGAGAGAAAAGGATTTAAAGTGTTTTTAAAAAAGTAGTGCCTTCGTACAAGAGTCCGGGCCGCATGGGCGTTACAAATATAATAGATAAAAAATATGATGCTTTAAGCGATTTTATTAAAGAAGAAATAACAAATGTTTCTAGTTATTAATACTACAGATGTATGGACTGAACCAATGACTACTACCAGTTACTTAGGAATTACTGCTCAGTAGATCTGTAGGAAAATTTTTAAATCACTAACCATTGGTGTAAAAGAGTTATCTCAAAACTACACTGCAGATTATTTATCAAGTTGCCTAAGGGATGTATGTCAGGAATGGAACATCACTTCTGATAAAATATCTGCCGTAGTAACAGACAACGGGGCTAATATAGTCAGAGCAGTATTAGACGCTTATGGCAAAAGTAAGCATTTGCCTTGCTTTGCCCACACATTAAACTTGATTGCCACAAGTACCTTAAGCCTAACACCAATTAAAACTATTAAAGATAAAATGTAAGGAATTGTTACATATTTCAAACAGTGTTTCGGCTGCTGACAAACTGCGTCAGGCTCAACCAGGAAAAGATAAGCTAAAACTAATCCATGTTTCCACAAGGTGGAATTTCACTTTTTTATGGTTGAGAGATTCCTGAAATTGATAACAATCATTGCTTCCATTCTGCTCACCAATCCTACCGCTTCAGATATGCTATCTGCAGGAGAAGTAGAAATATGTCACGATATGCTAAAAGGTTTGGAACCACTTCAAAATGTCTCAAGGGAACTCTGTGGCGAAAAATACGTAACATCCAGGAAAATTATACCAATTGTAAACTGCCTGATAAAACAATTAGAGAGTGAGCAGCTTCAGCCAACTACGGAACCAGGTAAGACCATGCTGCAAACTGCCATAAATGAAATTACGAAAAGATTTGGCGCTGCCGAAAAAGTAAAAGTTTTGGCCAAAGCCAGGACCTTGAATCCAAGATTTTAAAAAAATCATTTCCAGGACCGCTTAGCTTGCTCACAAGCCATATCAAATATTAATAAAGTATTGGATCAACTAAGTGAAAAAAACGATTTGGAAAAAAAACGATTTACATTCTAATAATTTAAAAGAAGCTACTGGAATTTGAAGTCATCATGAAAAATTAGTTACGTCTATTAACAACACTACTTATAAAGATGGTGACGTTGATTATACACTAAAATTATATTTGCAACAGCCAGTTACATCATTAAACACCGACCCCCATAGCAGTTTGGGAAAATTATAAAGACATTTCTCTGGGCCCTTCCCATACTGGCGTTAGCTTGGGAGATCTTCTTTTCTTCCTCTGCGGATTATATAACCAGACTTTATGGTTCATCTGAAATCCCATAGAATTAGCTTTGAGATCATATTGTGTTTTCATTCAGTCACTGGCTTTCTCCGTGTTCTCTCTTACTAATTCATGGATGTATATTAATTTTTCCTTAAGATAGTCCGCGTAATCTGAACTTACATATCCTGATTGTCTGGCGTTCCGAATAATAGATCACGGGGTAAACGGAGTTCTCTTCCAAACAAAACCATGACTGGGGTTAGTCCTGTCGTGTCATGGACTGCTGATCTATATGCCATCAAAAATAGTGGTATGTGTTGGTACCAATCTTTCTGATTCTTTCATCTACGACCTTTGACAAAATATTATTCTTCAATGGTCATGTTAAACCGCTCAACCATGCCGTCTGATTGTGGATGTAAGGCTATGGTCCGTGTTTTATGGATGTTGAGTAAATCACAGACTTTCTCGAAAACCTTGGAATCGAAGTTGCGTCCTTGATATGAGTGCAGCTCTAACGGAACACCAAATCTGCTGAATAGGTTATTCACGAGGACCTCTGCTATGGTAACAGCTTCTCGATTGGGGGGCCATTTACTGAAGTAGTAATTGCCACCAAGATGTACTTGATACCATTATTTGTTTCTTGAAAAGGGCCAGCTACGTCAATGGCGATACGTTCAAACGGTAGGCCCATATTATACTGTTTTATTTTTCCCCTAGATCTTGTTTTGGGTCCTTGACTTTCGACACAGGTTGAGCACTGCCGACACCAAGATTTCACATCCTGGCAGAAGTTAACCCAGTAAAATATGTCGCGGATCTTTTTGTTCACTCCGAGATGAGCACAAGACTTTCCATTATTTTTTTAACTTCTTCCAGGACTTCCGATATCTTCTTCCTTGGCACCACTAACTGTGTCTTCACTACTTTTCCATCCGTGCTTTCCCAGGCTGGTTTAAGACTTCCATTTCCCACCGAGCCCACAGAGTTTTAAATGCAAATTCTTTACTTGAAATCTCTCTCCAATTTGGCCTTGGTTGATGTTCTTCTTTAGCAATAGTGCTATTTCACTATCCTCAAGCTGACCCTTTTTAAGTTCCTCGGTGGTCCACTGCTAACCAACTTCAAATTTAATTTTCCTAATGGGAGTAATTCCTTCTCGTTGATCTATTCTTTGGCAATGCTTACAATTATCCTCGCCTGGTCTTCTGGATAAAGCATGTGCATTATTATGCAATCTGCCTGTCCTGTGCTTAACCTTAAAGTTATATTGTTGTAACTTTTCAAGCCAGCTGGCTACCTGTTCTTCAGGCTGTTTCATATCCAAAAGCCATTGAAGTGCTGCATGATCAGTCCTTATTAGAAATTCTTGTCCATACAGATATTGATGGAAATGCTCAACAGACCGTACTATTGCCAAAAGCTCTTTTCGGGTTACACAGTAGTTACGTTCAGATTTCGAAAGTGTTCGACTGTAGTATTCGATAACTCGTTCTTCTCCTGCTTGTACTTGCGATAAAACTCCAATACAAATTTAAAAATGAAAATTTGCAAGTTTTTTCTCAAACTAAGAAGAATGAGAAACAATGTAAGGAGACAAGGTTTATTTGTAAGGACTGTAATGTCGGACTCCGGATTCCGCGTTTCAGAATTTTTCATGAACTAAAACGTGTTATCCAATATTTTTGTTTTTTCTACTTGCTCTACTATTTGTTGCATAAGTGTTTGTTTTTGTTAATAAATTGCACTTTTACAATAAAAAATGCTTTTAATATTTCACTACAAGGATTCGGAGTAGTGTCATAGTCGACAGCCGTCTATGCGGCACGGCCTAAGGGCCGGTTTATCAGTGCTCAGCTAGTGAAGTTTAACTGCTAGTTAACTGGTAACTAACAGTTAAATACAAGAAAATTGTTTATTGATGCTTGGTTATAAGTAACTTCTAGCTAAAATCGACCTTAACCGTAACTGTAAGATGAAAGTGTCAGTTGTATGTATTTTTGTTGGAAAAAATAAGGTTACCCTTACTATTATTTCTGAATTTCATGTGGAACAAGTTTTTGTAAACCGTCTCATCTGTGTTACTTCGTATAATGTACAATAATTTAGAAAGTGTAGATTTAAGTGATGAAGACGAGGATCAAATTTGTTTGAATATGAACGAATACCATATACAATTCAAGAAATAAAAAATCCATTTGATGAATTAGACGACACCGACGCGATTTAGGCTTACGAAACCTACAGTATTATTAGTGCTAGAACAGACCGAGCATATACTGGAGACACCAACAGACCAGTATGGCTAGATACCAGACATAATAATAATTTCATCATTTTACAATAATACATGTATATGTAACCTTTGTTTATATAGGGAATAGTTATTCAACCTCGAACTGAAAAAAGGCCTCATCGCTAGATAGCGTCCGGCCTGAAATGTGCCCATTGACGAATTTCAAGAAATTACTACGCGTCCTACGAGAAACGTTGCGAGGAGGGAGTTCCTACATTTCTATTGGTGCATTCCCAAGGGCTGTTACCTGGCGGCGCGGAGTGGAGCCGCGTGGACGAGTGTTCGTAATAATTCCGAATATCTCATTGTTTATTTTTATATTTTCCGCCATTGTTCAAGTTGAACAAGCTTTACTTTGTAAAATGTTTGTGTTTGGGTTGTAATGATTAATTTTGGGCTGAGTAAATTGCGATTATCTATCTACGTTTTTTTTCTAGGTAAGTACAAAAGTACCCACTTCCTTTGTTTTGTAGTTTTTGTCGGAAATCAGAGTATTGCAATAGCAGTTTCGAAGTTTAATAAACAGAACAGGTTTAATTAAATACGATGAACATTTTTATAATAATCATATATATGTAGATAGGGATAGGGTAAATCTTTACATCTACTTTTTTATATCCATCAGTATGCTTTCTCATATTAACGTTTATTTTGTACGTAAGTACATAGTGGATCTTGTGGTAGATGTTGCACGTCTAGGTGTCTATGAACAGTTTTGAATAGTTAATTAATTGATTGATAGGCATGTATAAGAAAGGATGACAAATGTATGGAATGAATATTGAATTTAATTAATAGCATATTATGATATAAGTGTATAAGAGCACTTTTAAAGCACGCGCGTTTAGATTTCTTTAAATTTACTTTTTTGGGTTGTTCCACATTTGTATTGTTTTAATTGTTTCAGTTTTTTACAAACAAATTCTTTACAAACTAAGTCAAAATTACATTAGATTTTAATTTGTTTCAGATAACGTCTATTTTGAGAGCATCAATTTGTAAAGGAACATCCCCTGGGCGAGAAAGCTTTCTTTGATCGCTGTGCCTACAAAGTATGTCTTCATCATTGGTGCCAAATATTTTCCCATTAAATATGGTTCAAGAAATCTGAGCAGTTAAATTTTTAAAGACTGCTTTTTGTGTACTTGGGTACTCTTTACTTCACCTTCATCAATAGGAGAAGACTTATCCACAAACTACAGGCCTATGGAATTACAAACAGTGCACTTTTTTGGTTCACTGATCACCTGGAGGATCGCTCCCATGTGACTAGAGTGAATAATGCGTCCTCAAATCCGTTTGATAGTGAGATAGAGGTGCCGCAGGACAGTGTTCTAAGCCCCCTTTTGTTTGTGCTATATGTCAATGACCTAGACCGAGTTTTAAATTGTACATTTCTAAGTTTGTTTGTGGACGATATGTTGATCTGTGTTTGCGGGAAGGATTTTAATCAGGTAGTAGATACTACGAAATCAAAACTTGACATCCTTTATAACTCGTTGTGTGTAAATAGGCTTAGGTTAAAAAAAAGACAAAGTACATGTTTTTTTGGCTCTAAGCAGAATTGTAATAGATTTCTAGAAATAATTATTGGGTTACGATAGATATCTAATAGCCTATTTGAAAATGCATCTAGTAATATTTAGGGGTAGTCTTGGATTCTCAGCTTAATTTTTCGTTACATGTAGATCATATTAGAAAAAAAATTGGAAAAGATAGAATTTTTTAGGAGAACAGCTGAGATTCTTAGTCACTGGAGTCGTGTTCTTATATATAATACCATTATATATCCGCATTTCAATTACTGTTTTTCATTGTTGATATCAGGTAAAAAGGCTGATATACAAAGACTCCAGTTGCTACGAAATAAAGCTATGTGCATTATATTATTCTGTACACATTATACTCGCATTAATTTGATGCTAAAGCCACTTAGATGGCTTTCAATACAGCAAAGCATAGAGATGTCCAATGTACTATTTATTTTTAAAACAAAAAATCAATTATTGCCCGAATAAGCTGATTTGAAGGTGATTCATGTTTATCCCACCGGGAATTCATAATTAATGTTTTATTAAGGACTTTAATATATAAACAATGTAAGTCATATTCAAAATGCGAATTGACATTATAATTTTTTTATTCACTATCCACTTTTATTCACGGAGTAAAAAATAACATTTTAATATTACTCCAAGAGTTATTTTTAGTTACTTAGTATTCGAAAAAGTTGTTTGCTGTTTTTTTTTAACTGGAACATAAAACTTTAAATATATATTATATAATTGTATTTTTCCAATTTACTACAATTAAGGATTTTTTCACAGTGTAAAAAAGTAATATTTTTCTAGCGAGTTTGAATTTTTTAAATTAAAAAGTAAGTTTTATGGACCAATATTGTTTGGCACGAAACATGATTTTGAATATGATTTGACAATTTTAAATATATATACATATATAAATATTTAAATACTAATAAATGAGATCTGTGAATCATCTTATAATTAAATAAAGATAAAACATTAATCGACTGATTATAATTAATTTATTAGTTGATTCTTATTAAATGGTGATGCTTTTAGGTTGTATCTATGTTAATGTAGTCCAATTACTTTTCGATATTTAAGTAATATTTATAAGTACTTATTTATGGAGTTGTAGTCGATCTAATCTCTTGATATATCAGTTTATCACAATAGCTATATTAGCAACTTCTGATTGAAAAATAGCAAAAATAATTATGGTTTCTGGTGATTAATTGTAACTTATAATATACAAGAAAGTTATTTTAAGAACATGTATAACTTTACAAGTTTGATAGGCAATAACACAAAACTTTGATATGAAAAAATTTGGCATCTAAGATAAAATAAATGAATTATTTCAAAGGGAAATAATACAAGTGAACATAAAATGATCAGTTGAAAATAAGGGATGAATCAAACCAGAAGTTGCCCGAAACAGCACACTACTCTCGATGCTTATTTTTTATCTTATATACTTGTTCTTTAGTTTTAAGGGTTGTATAGGTATATGTGTTTTATCAATTGAATTGTTTAATTTTCGAGTTTTACTCGGATGTTGTTTATTTCACTATCCTAAATCCGAATTTTTTGAAAATTATTTACTTGATTATAGCGAATAAACTACAGTATATATTTTGAAGAGTACATTTATATTAATTTAATTTGATTGTCAATTATGTAATAATGATAATAATGGCTATAAGCGCTTGAAAGTTTTGAACATTGGCTGTTGGCCTGGAGCAATATTATATGTACCGATACATAAATTAGTATTAATATATGCCGAACTCGTATTAAATAAAGACTTATCCAAGGTAAGAGTTTTGATTTCAGTTTTTAAACACCTTATTTCTTATCTCCCCCTCTTTTGCAAAAATAATGAAATTTAATAAAATAAAAATATTTAATTTTATTATTAATCTCCAAATAACAAGACATTTTAATCAATAATTTGATAAATACATGTTTCTGGTGCATTAAAGCATAAAATTGCAGAAAATGTTTAATTGTCTTCTTTCTATAAAAAGAAAAAATACATGAAATAACTATACCTACCTACTGTTGGAACTAAATTTAATTTTTATCTATATTTCTCTATAAACATTGCAAGTTTAAAAATTGTGATACCTTACTTTTTGACTAATAATAGGAAACGAATAATCAATTTTTATAAATATAATTTTTTTTATAGTTTAATAATATGTTTTTAGTGTTCCTAATTTTGAATGCGTTAAAATATCCAGTTTATATTGTAAAATTTTACTTATATCAAGTCAAAACGTTTTACATTTAGCAAATAGGATTTTATTATTGTTTATTATTTTCCCATTTTTTAATGGCATATGCAAATCTATTTTCTTCGACTACTGCACCAATTCA
>JAEQML010076108.1:0-13517 GCA_016904865.1 Pissodes strobi
TTCCCATTCTGTTATTCATTTCGACCAAATATTCCCAAAATACTTTTAACACAAACACACAAAACCAAATAAAAACAAAAAACTATCACCTAGCAGAACGTAATGTCACAATACGAAACACACATCACGCAGGCACTAGTCAAATGTAATAATAAACTTAAAGCGAGGGTCGTGCGACACTGATTCCCCACGAATAATGGCTGATTTAGGATGCGCGTCGAGGGTGCGCGTATTGACGAAAAATATTAGAAATGAGATTCTGATTGTTTTCTTCCGTGACATGGTGGTGTTTAATTCATTTCAAAATAATAAATAATATTGAAATGTGTAGTGTATCTACTTAGTAAAAAAGACCCAGTCGAGGCCATAGTAGAGACAAATTCATAACAGAAAAATTTATTGAATGCCAACCAGAAAAGATGAGCCATATTTTATTGATTTATTTATTTTAAAAAAATCAGATCTCTATACTTAATTTCTGTAGGCAGTATTTTACGTATTATATAATCTGCAGGAAAGTTTTTGAGGATTTTATAAATATAAGTAAAGTGAAAGACATGAAAAGTAAAAAATCATTGTATATAAGCACTTTCGATTTTGAAGTTTTTTGGCTTAAATAGAACACATCAATGCAAAAAAATTGCGGTTAAAGCACTTTTCCGCAAAGCAAATAAGAAAAAAGGATTAAAATTTAAGGTAAACTGTTTGCTAAAAAACACAATTCCAGCACGTTTTATCCTAAGTATTGTCGCAGAAGGTTAATATAATAGCAAAACATAAAACGCTTTTTCATAGAAGCCAGTGGCGTATCTAGCAGTGTTCCGTGTGTTCCGGGACCACAGGCCCGGGCCCCTCAGGGGCCCGGCCTTAAGGGCGTAATAAATTCGAAATTTAAAAAAATAATTATAAAAAAATGTTTATGTAAAAAAATTGTGCCAAGAAATAAGGATTACTAAAGGCAGAAAGGCTTGGCCCCGGACGAGAAATGAAAAAACTAAATCTTTAATCGTCTTTTCCATCACAAAATATTACAAAGCTATAAAAAGCCGGCGATTATTGAAAAAGAGTAGCCGTCAAAGGGGGCCGCCCGCACCGGCCGCTTATGCGAATGCGAAAATCAGCACGTGCACGTAATTTAAGATATCGGATTGTCGGTATTTCCTTCGAAAATCTTTGTCGGGATTTTCTCAGAGTAAAGTATGTTACATATATTCATATTCTTGCAGTTTTTATACTGCCTTATTTTTGTGTATGTGTTGCATTAAATTAAGTAGGTATTCATTTCTGAACTAGAGCTTCTAGAGAAAGGAGCTGACGAAAAGTGATATTTTAAGTTCTCGGATTAGTTTTAACATTAGTGGTTATTTAATATTATAAATTATAAATGTATGTATGATAATGTAAGTACCATACTATGTGGTAATTGCGGACCTTTTAAACATAAAAAGCTCGAACTCCTCGAACTTAGGTAAAATTCTATTAATACTTTGTCACTGTCCAATTCAAATTGATTCTGACACGTTTTTAACGCTCTGCGAATTTAATTGTTTTTTAATAGTTAGAGTAGTTTTAAAATTGTGATTTCTGCATATGTTGTGATGTTTTGGATTGTCTGTAAATTGCACTATTCTTCGTTCCCGTCGCCTTGGCCGCTCGAGAGTAATCGCCGCATTTACTGGAAACAATAGTGAACAATAGAATATTATACCTAAAAACCATAAATATTTTCACTCAACCAAACATTTAAAATATAAACAATTTTTACACACAGACCTAAAAAGCTACAAGCCAACGAGTTTTGGGTGCTGGAGTCGGCACGTTGTAAGGTGGTAGAAGTAAAATAATACATGTATAATATATGGTGTATTAAAGGATCTTGCATTTCTGGTTTACAAAATCATAATGGATGGAAATTTTAAGTGTTGTTTAAAGAAACCTTTTAATTATTTTGTTTGTGTAACTTGTCTAGAAGTATTTCACCTTAGTTGTTTAGAACGTAAAAAATACACAACAATAAGGGGCTACAAAATATTCTGCTCCGGCGTTTGTGAACGGGAGGGAACTGATTTTGAAGATAAAATTAGTAGCTTTAAGAAGGAAATTTTGAAATTAAAAAATGACGCAGCATTAAGGGAAGCCCATTTTCTCAGACAAAAAAGGTTGTCCCTTGACCTTGAAAATAATGCATGTGAAGTCGAGTAGCGATATGAAGACCAGTTGAAAAAATGTAAAGCGAATATAACGGAACTTAACACCATAATTAAGGATCTACGTAACCAAAATAGTAAATTGACAACTGACTTGAAGGAGAATATAATTGTAATAGAAAAATCTAAGGATGAAATAAATAGTTATAAAGATTTGGTTAATAGTATGAAGATATCCACTGAGACTCTAAATGAGGAAAATAAAGTGCTGGCTGCTGAAGTCGAACATTTGAAGGTAATGATGAGTACGTCCAAACTACGGCTACCCGAAGAAGGGCTCAAATCATTGCATTTGGATAAAAAAGATGCAGCTACTTCAACGGAGATAGAGCAAACAGAAAGTACCACAGAGGAACACCAATCTGGTCCAACTCTTCCTGAAATGGAAAAAGTAATAAATGAAGCGACTGAGTGTAACAGTAAAAATAAAATAGTATTTTTGACTGACAATTATGGTAAGCGTTTGTTAAAGTTTCTCACTCATTATTTAAGTAGTTATTGTGTCCAATTAATAACAAAGCCATTAGCTAGATTTAAAGACCTGGTGTTTACAGCGGATTGCTACGTGAACACTTTATCCTGCAATGACTATGTTGTTATTTTGGCAGGTATTAACGATAATGACATAAGGCTAAGTGATATTACGTTATTGGCTAATAAATGTTTTCACACCAATTTAATTATTTGTAACCTACCATATAAAAATGATTCTGCTGATCTTTCCTATAAAATACAAAATGTTAATAATAAACTGTCAAGAATGACACAACGCTTAAAACAATTTTCAAAATGCATAGATTTTTTGGATTTATCAAACAGATTTTTTCAAAAACATTTTATTAATTCTACTCTTTACTTAAATAATAGCGGTCTGTCAAGGTTGAGTTATACTCTGAAAATGTTTATTGATAATTTTCAAGTTAATAACTGTATTAATAATTTGATATATGTGTCCATATCAACTGAGCCTGTAATAGATATAAGTATTTCTGACGATAGGGAAACCACTGTGCAGGAGAGTGAGCATGAACAAGCAGGTGCTTTTTTTATGAACAATTTGCCTGTTGTGACAGGAACAACTGAGAGTATTGATATTTCTCAATTTACCCCCGCTGGTTCTGGATTGTCCGCGGTTCTTTTAAATGTTCAGTCCCTAAGAAATAAGTGTGATGAATTTTATGTATTTCTTGAAAGTATTAATTATCCTAGTTTAGTTTTAGTTACCGAGCACTGGTTAAGGCCGGACGAGTGTTTTTCTTTGCCAGATTATGTGCCGGTTTCTATGTTCTGCAGAGAACATTCTATTCATGGCGGGACTTTAATTTTAATTAAGAAATCGTCGGGTTTTGGCCAGTGTTTCGTATCCTGTCAAAAATTTGATAACCTCCTGCAGGAAAAAGTGTTTGAATTCTCTGTAATTTATAGTAGGAAACATGACTTATACGTTTTGTGCATTTATCGCTCGCCTATTGCTAGTGCAGGGGGGTTTTTGGATAGGCTTGACCAGCTACTGTCACAAATTTCGCCTTCATCCAAGGTTATAGTTGCGGGTGACTTTAATATTAATTTTGGGGATCAGCAAAACATTAACTCAGTTCTGCTTAATAATATCCTTATATCCCATGGTTTAGAAATGCATGTAACTTCACCCACGCGTATTTGCAGTGGATCGTCGAGTATTATTGATTACATGTGTTCGGATTGTAGTGTTGTGTGTTGTTCAGTTGTGAGTGCCGGTATTTCTGATAATGAAGCAGTTTTAGCTATTTTTGATCACCTTAACGTTGAAAATAAGACTCAACGAAGAAGAGGAAGAATATTTAGTAGTGGTAATTTTTGTAAATTTCGTCAGTTGTGTCAGAATGTTAACTGGTTGGGAATAAGGCAGTCTCCAGAGCCTTTGGTATCGTTCCATTCGGTTGTACTGGATGTTTTTAACAGAGCATTTCCATTGAGATGGATCAAGCATAAGACAAGAAAGAAGAAATCTTGGCTTACGGAGGGTTTAAGAATTTCTGCTAGAAACTTGCGCTGCCTTAATACCATTAAAAAGTTTTTCCTAAACAATCCTCATTTTGTATCTTATTGCAATAGATATCGTAATATTTATCGTCGATTGGTGAAAGCAGCTAAGGAACTTCACTACAGCAGTAGGCTGTCGGAGGCTAAAAACAAGCAAAAGGAATCCTGGTCTATTGTGGGAGAAGTGTGTAACCGTTCCATGCAGCATGGTTGTCGCGAAATGGATGTAGATCCCAACACATTAAATTCATTTTATTGTAGTGTGGCTGGTAGTTTGACTGATAAAATTTCAACCTCGGGGAATCCTCTAAATTATCTCGCACACGTATCTGTTGCAGATTCGTTTTGTTTTACCCCTGTTTTAGAGTGTGAGATCTATGAAGCACTTGGTGATATTAAGAATTCTAAGTCGTGTGGTGACGATGAAATATCTTGCGAATTACTTCGAGCATTGCCTGATGATGCATTGGAGGTCTTGGCATTTGGTATCGACGATTCGTGGTTGACAGGTAGATTTCCTTCCTGCCTAAAATCAGCCAAGGTTATTCCTTTGCATAAGGGTGGCAACTTTCAGGATCCTTCTAACTATCGTCCGATATCTTTGCTTTCGACTGTATCCAAAGTAATTGAAAAGATCGTTAAAGGCAGAATATGGAGTTTCCTTCAATTACACAATCTTGTATCGTCAAGGCTATTTTTGATCTGCTCACTAGCGTTTACCGCGATCTTAATGATGCTAGGGCAGTGGCTGCGGTATTCTGTGATCTTACCAAGGCCTTTGACTGCGTTAACCATGAAATATTGCTTTCCAAGCTTGAGTTGTATGGATTTAGGGGCTCTTCTCTTGCTTGGTTTCGCTCGTATTTGGAGGATCGACGGCAGTTTGTTGTTGTGTCAGGTTGTAAGTCAACAGTTTTAGATATCGGAAATGGGGTGCCACAGGGATCTGTTCTGGGACCCCTTCTGTTTTTTATTTACATTAACGATCTTGTTAGTGTCGGGATATCTGGTCGTTTTACGCTTTTTGCGGATGACACCTCTGTTGTATGGTGCAATGACTCTGTTGATGCTTTGAGACAGAATGTATCCGGAGACATATTGGAGATAAAGGCCTGGTTTGATTGTAACAAACTTTCCTTAAATATTAATAAAACCCATGTGATGGGTTTCAGATGTGACATGGCGGGGCTGAGTTTGGGCAATGAACCAGTGGATGTAAGGGTTGCTGCTAGGTTTCTGGGAGTTTTCATTGACTGTGAGTTACGTTTTAGGGATCACATTATTAACCTAAGCAAGAGATTGTCATCTGCATGTTTTGCAGTGAGAGCTGCTAGGGACGCACTTGGTTCTGGAGTGGCACGAGATGTATATTTTGCTTTGTTCGATTCACACTTGAGGTACGGCATACCATTCTGGGGCATGAGTAGCCAGTATTTGCTGAATGTTCTGGTTATTCTTCAGAAGAACGCAGTGCGTTACATCGTGGGGGTTAGTCAAAGGCAATCATGTCGTCCAATTTTCATAGACAAGAAGATTTTAACATTGACATCTCTCTTTATTCTCGAGACTGCCACTTTAGTCCACAAGAACATAGGTTCGATGGAACGTCTTCCTGGACTGCACAATACTCGTGGCGCTAACAATCTTCTTCTTCCTATCCCTACAAGCACCCTTACCAAAAAATCATTAATTTACGAAAGTAAAAAAATCTATAATCATCTCCCGGCAGATATTAAATCTCTGCATGTTTTGCGGTTATTTAGAAGTCGCTTAAAAAGGTTATTGGTGAGTAAGGCCTACTACACTGTGGCAGAGTTTTATGCCGACTCCTTGGACTGACATCCCTGCGCTGGCGAACGTCCAGATAAATGCTTAGGGGACTTTATCTTCGTATATAAATATTAAAATCATTATCATTTTATTTATAGTTTTTTCTCTATGTGTCTGTATTTTAAGGTCATATTTCTTGGAATTTTTAATATTGTTAGTATATAACATGTATATTGATGTTTGTTTGATGTCAATTTGTTTATTTAATGTTATTTTATTCTTTAAATTAGTTTATTTTTTAGATTATTTTAAAATTGTTTTTGTTTTGTTCCTGTATTTCCTGTAATTATTTTAACCTGCTTTGTGAATGAGAACATTATCTCGCACTAATAAAGCATTTTTGACTTTGACTTTGACAAGGGCAGAAATGACTGCTGGCAAAAGCACCAAAATGACATGTGCAAATTTTCCAGAATCTGGAAAAAAATATTGATACAAATTTGTAACGCATATAAACACATCATTGAGTCAAAAAAGATTAATGATGTTTCCCAAAAACATTACTTGAGAAACATACAAATCAAATTCAATAGTTCGTATGGAAGATCGGTAAGTTAAAACTAGTATCACCTAAGTTTCCACTTCATAACTATGATGATGTACAATTCCATTAGTCTCATGGACTTTTAAACATTCTTAGGGTAAAACTGTAAAGTAGTAGCGACAACCAGTATAAATCAATCACAAAGACACTAAGAAAGCAATATTACCGGAATTCTACCTCCTCCATACTTCTAAAACTGAGGCAGAAAAATATTTATTTGATACAATTAAAATGAGTATTTAGGGAGTGAAGAATCCCTTTGACAATGATGGGTAAGAATTATTTTCCAATAGGTAGATCAAGTCAAGATAGTACTGCTTTTCGGGTATCATTCAAAATTAATACATTGTACACATTTTTAAATTATTATTTTTTTTTTAGTTTCAAAGAGCTTTTATGAACTAGATATCGTTGACGAGAATGAATTTAGCTTGGGAAAACCTAATATCCGTTCGTTATTTGAAAAGTAGTAAGTTATAGATAATGTATATAGTTTTTCCTCACATTACAAGTAGCCTAATTTATAATAATATATAAATTGAATAAGTTTAAATATAAATATTTTTTTAAGCTGCGGCGAATAGTGCCAACTGCTCCAGCAAAACTTGTATGGGCTGCCAGTTAAAAAAAAAATTGTTAATATTATATCAAAAATCGATTGGTGAGAATCAAATGAAATAAACCCAAAAACACTTGGACTTAGAATGGAAACTTTGCAACTTAGGAAAGAAATGATTCTTTGAAAAATAACTATTTCAAAACAGGGTTTAATGGTATTTCAATTCTAAAGTAGCTTGCATAATAGCTGAGTAATTTGGGTTAGTTTCAGTTTAACTCATAAAAGAAATTATTATTTTTTAATTATCGTTGTTGTCAATGAATAAAATAAAAGTTTCTTCAAATAGTGATTAATTTATATTATTTTATTAAACTATTTAAATTGAAATCCATTTTTTTCCTAAAAAAAGAGATAACAACATTTAAAAGCAATGTTGGAAAGTACTAATGTCATAGAAAATATATAGTAGCATGTAAGTATTGGTTTCGATTTAATATTTTGATAAAAATCTAGATCATCTAGATCCTAAGTAACCATTGAATTTGTTTCAGCTACTTAGTCTAGCGATCCATTGGCCCTTGGCATTCTTGCTATTTCGTAAAATCTGGCTGGAATCTACAACGTTTTAGTTTTATTTGAAAACATTTTTATATAGTGAGGTGCTAGTGACACAAAAGCATTTGTTATCCGTTTGATGATATTGTTACGTTTTTCCCATAGGTTCTTAACAGAAGTACAACTTTGCTATTTTCAACTAATACTCTCTTTATTCACTACCACTGTATACAATTTAACACTCTATACTACTCTTATAACTTTACCACTAATATCTATTCAACACTCAATGATTAACTGAACTGCACTAACTATCCGACTTAGGTCTGCTTATATATAATCTCAAATCTATCACGAATATTCGGGAAGTATTCCAAGACCACTCTATATGATCTCGACGAGGCCATCGAGATAATTCCAGCTATCCCGTAACTTCGCGGCGGGCCGGTCGATGATTCATACAGACAGAGAAGCGAGGGGCACGGGCGGCGGGGCGGCTAGTTCTATAGGGTAGCACAAAAACGTTCGGATGGTTGTTAGTCATGACATTGCCTCCCTCTTAAACCTGATCGTCCCGATCAGATACTGCATGTCCGTGATATGCTTTCAGTCTGTCGAGGTGAACAACTTTCAGTTTGCTTCTGGGACTACGCTGAATTCTATACACAACGTCATTAATTCTTTTGATGACTGTATAGGGTCCTTCCCGTACTGGCGTTAGCTTGGGAGATCTTCCTTTCTTCCTTTGCGGATTATATAACCAGACTTTATCGTTCATCTGAAATCCCATAGAATTAGCTTTGAGATCATATCGTGTCTTCATTCGGTCGCTGGCTTTCTCCATGTTTCCTCTGACTAATTCATGGATGTATAGTAACTTTTCCTTAAGGGAGTCCGCGTAGTCTTGAATTTCCATATCCTGGTTGTCTGGCGTTCCGAATAATAGGTCGCAGGGTAAGCGGAGTTCTCTTCCAAATAAAACCATGGCTGGTGTTAGTCCTGTCGTGTCATGGACTGCTGATCGATAGGCCATTAAAAATAGTGGTATGTGTTGGTCCCAATCCTTCTGATGTTCATCTACGACCTTTGACAAATGTTCTTCAATGGTCTTGTTAAACCTTTCAACCATGCCGTCTGATTGTGGATGTAAGGCGGTAGTCCGTGTTTTATGGATGTTGAGTAAATCACAGACTTTCTGGAAAACCTTGGATTCGAAGTTGCGTCCTTGATCTGAGTGCAGCTCTAACGGAACACCAAATCTGCTGAACAGGTTATTCACAAGGACCTCTGCTATGGTAACAGCTTCTTGATTGGGGATTGCAAAGACTTCAGGCCATTTACTGAAGTAGTCAATTGCCACTAAAATGTACTTGTTACCATTATTTGTTTCTGGAAAAGGGCCAGCTACGTCAATGGCGATACGTTCAAACGGTAGGCCCACATTATACTGTTTCATTTTGCCCCTAGATCTTGTTTTGGGTCCTTGGCTTGCGGCACAAGTTGAGCACTGTCGACACCACGATTTCACATCTTGGCAGTAGTTGACCCTGTAAAATCTGTCGCGAATCTTGTCAATCGTTTTGTTCACTCCGAGATGAGCACCAGACTTTCCATTATGAACTTCTTCCAGAACTTCCGATATCTTCCTCCTTGGTACCACTAACTGTGTCTTCACTACTTTTCCATCGGCGCTTTCCCAGGCTCGTTTAAGAAGTCCATTTTCCACCACCAGGGAGTCCCACTGAGCCCACAGAGTTTTAAGAGCAAGTCCTTTAGTTGATATCTCGCTCCAGCTTGGTCTTGGTTGATGTTCTTCTTTGGCTCTTAGCAATAGTGCTATTTCACTATCTTCAAGCTGATCCTTTTTAAGCTGCTCGGTGGTCCACTGCTGATCAACCTAAAATTTCGTTAGCCTAACAGGAGTAATTCCTTCTCGTTGATCTACTCTTTGGCAATGCTTACAATTATCCGCGCATGGTCTTCTGGATAAAGCATCTGCATTATTATGCAATCTCCCTGCTCTGTGCTTAACCTTAAAGTTATATTGTTGTAACTTTTCAAGCCACCTGGCTACCTGTCCTTCAGGTTGTTTCATATCCAAAAGCCATTTAAGTGCTGCATGATCAGTCCTTATCAGAAATTCTTGCCCATATAGATATTGATGGAAATGCTCAACAGACCGTACTATTGCCAAAAGCTCTTTTCGGGTTACACAGTAGTTACGTTCAGGTTTCGAAAGTGTTCGACTGTAGTATTCGATAACCTGTTCTTCTCCTGCTTGTACTTGAGATAAAACTGCTCCGATGCCGGTGTTGCTGGCGTCTCTGTCCAATACAAATTTACCCTTTTGTTCCGGATATCCCAATATTGGACTAGAACATAGAGCCGCTTTTAATTTCCTGAACGCAGAATCACAGTTATGATCCCAGTTATAATTTGCTCGTTCTTCAGTGAGCTTATGTAAAGGTGCAGCTATATTTGCAAATCCTCCGACAAATCTTCTATAATAAGTACATAAACCTAGGAAACTCCGCAGTTCGTGTTTGTCGCGAGGAAGAGGCCAGTCTTTGATTGCTGTTATCTTTCGTTGATCAGTTTGAATTCCCTCTGATGACACGACGTGTCCGAGAAATTCAACTTTTTGTTGGAAGAGAAAACATTTCTTTGGATTCAGTAAGAGCTGAGCATTCTTGATCCTAGTAAAAACTTCATGCAGGTTTTGTAGGTGCTCTTCGAAAGTTTTTCCCATTACCATTATATCATCAAGATAGACCAGGCATGTCTTCCAAGTGAGGCCTCGTAGAACAACTTCCATAAGACGCTCAAAAGTAGCGGGGGCATTGCATAGTCCGAAGGGCATAACTTTAAACTGATATAAACCACTTCCGGTAGAGAAGGCAGTCTTTTCCTTATCCTGTTCGTCAATGCCTACTTGCCAGTATCCGCTCTTTAGATCGAGTGTTGAGAACCAATGAGAATCTGCTAGTGTCGTCAACGTGTCGTCAATTCTGGGAAGTGGATAGCTGTCCTTCTTAGTGACGTCATTGAGCCTTCTATAGTCCACGCAGAATCTGGTAGTCCCATCCTTCTTGGTGACTAAGACAACAGGAGATGACCATGGACTTGATGACTCTTCAATAATTCCATCTTCAAGCATTTTATCCACTAATGTGGTAACCTCTTGTTGCTTCGCCACTGGTAACCTCCGAGGATGCTGCCGTATGGGGTGAGCACTCCCAGTGTCGATTTTATGTTTTATGATGTTCGTTCTTCCAGTCATGCCATTTTTCTTTTCAAAGGCTGTACTCTGCTCTTTGATAAATTGTGTAGTTCTCTTCAGTTCTTCGGAAGACAGATGTTGCCACGACTTCTGGAAATGTTCTAGGACTTCCTTAGGTGATGTTGAGGGTGTTACTTCTGACTGCGTTTCGCAACTGGTTACCCACTGCACCGGCTCGCAACTGGCTATTACATCTCCTTTATTGATTTTGATGGAATTGGATGAAATATTTGCTATCCTTATCGGTATTTCGCCGTCGGTTTTGACTAGTGCTTTGCCTACGAGGTGTTTGCAAGGCAAATCGTGGTGTTGGATAAGTCCGATGCAGCCTCCAAAATCCTTCTCCAATTTCCCAAAAATTATCTGCTCAGTATTTCCGCTTATTCTGACAGTACATGCCGCCACTACTTTAGTCGGTGTGCCATCGTCTGTTTTGTTAAGGATGAACTCTTCGGTGCCAAACTTCAGAAGATTAAGCTTGTTGTCAAAAGAGAATCCATGTTGACCGATGAGATCCATCCCCAAAATAAATTCGTCCTCGATGTCGGCGACTAACACTGTGTGGTGCAGTTTAATTCGTCCCAGTTGAAGTTCGATATCCATTTCCCCAAGCTGTCTCACCGGTAACTGTACGCAAAACTACATTCTTTGATATGGGTAGAACTTCTACTCTATTCACTCTGTTGGACCTTATCAAAGATACCGCCGCGCCAGTGTCAACAGTAATTGTTATGGCTCTTTCGTTGATCTTTCCTGTAATTGTTAGACTGTCGGCGGCTTTTCCTAGGCTTTTTATGGAGACGATCCTGGGGCTTTATCTTCTTTAGCCAACACCCGCCCCGCAATGTTGACTAATTGAAGTTTTCCTGATTTGACTTGGGGGCCCTAGCGTCTCTGGACGGAGATCTAGACCGTAGTTGTACTCGGCAGTCTCTTTTGAAATGTCCAGTCCTGCCACATCTATAGCACTGATTTGATGTATTTCGGTTACGTGGCCTATCTTCCCTTGGCTCCCGGAATCTCGCCGTGGCCTGAAGAACTTCCGTTAATTTCTTCAAAATTTCACCCATCTCATTTAATTCACAGCTGTTTGTCGGCTTTTCTTCCTGGATGGATACGGCCCTGATTTTTGGCTTGGAGATGTTATAGGCCGCCTCGATTTCTAGGGCTCGACCCAAAGCTTCGCTGCTATTATCAAATTTGGCTAGGCGTAGCATTTTCTGAGTTTCTGGATCTCTAATACCATCCACGAAATATTGGGCAGCAAGTTCCTCTTGAAATTCCTCTGTCGCTCCCGGGTAGGCCAATTGAATGAGACGCCTAATGTCTGCCTCAAACTCTTGCAGGTTTTCACCAGGCTTCTGATGTCGGGACTTAACTTGTGCCTGATACAGTTGTCTTCTATGTTGGTCGCCAAATCGTCTCTCCAGGACAGCTACGAGTATGTCATATTTCCCTTGTTGGCTGATGGGAATGGTCTGTAGTAGTTCTAGGGCAGACCCACGAAGCGCTACCACTAGTGATGTAGCCATTTCTTCATTATTCCAACCGTTGGCAACAGCAGCGGCTTCAAATTGTCTTTTGTACATTGTCCATGATGTTTGACCGTCATACGTTGGAGGTTTGATGTTATGCCCTGTGGCGAATACCCTCTCGGTGGGTCCTTGATGTTTTAGTCTGGTAACTTCTGCTTGTAGATTCCTCATTTCTTGCTGTACGTTTCCTACTTCTTTTTGTACACTCCCAACTTCTTTTTGTACATGTCCAACTTCTTTTTGTACATTTCCAACTTCTTTTTTATATTACCTACTTCTTTTTCAAATTTCTCATTTTGCCCGTCCAATATCTTCTGTAATTTTCCTTGCTCGCCTACAATTACATCCAGCATCCATTTCTGAAGCTGGTCCTGTTCTGCTTGCCTTTTATCTTCTTGGTCTTGTAAAATTTTCTGAAGCCGGTCCTGTTCTGCTTGCCTTCTACGTTCATCGTCCTCCCGTTCAGCTTGCCTTTTGTCTTCTTGATCTTGTAAAATTTTCTGAAGCCGGTCGTCCTGTTCTTTTTGCCTTTTGTCTTCCTGGTCTTGTAAAATTTTGTGAAGCCGGTCCTGTTCTGCTTGCCTTCTACGTTCATCGTCCTCCCGTTCAGCTTGCCTTTTGTCTTCTTGGTCTTGTAAAATTTTCTGAAGCCGGTCCTGTTCTGCTTGCCGTTTGTCTTCTTGATCTTGAAAAATTTTCTGAAGCCGCTCCTGTTCTATCTGCTTTTTACGTTCTTCCTCTTCCCGATCAGCGTTTAAATTATCCATAAAATCGGCCAACATTTTATTTATTTGCTCCATTTCCGCCGTTTGTTGCCTTGTATTGACCATAGAATGTTATAAAATTTTACCAGAATCCACCAATCAAACGGTCTCGTTGACGTACTTGTACTTCTTTCCACGAAAAATACTTCGCAAGTCCGGTCCCTTCACAATCCAACTTCTGACACCAAATGTTACGTTTTTCCCGTGGGTTCTTAACAGAA
>JAEQML010076109.1:0-13516 GCA_016904865.1 Pissodes strobi
TTAGGTTTTATGAGAAACGCTCGAATACGTCAATTTAGTTTTTCAGTTTCCTACATTCTGACAAAATTCATTTGTTTTTTATAGACATCTGTCAAAAATATGACGTCATCGACTTTTTTTTTAAATAGCAATATATGGCATGTGATACATCATTCGAAATGTTTTTTTCCCACTCAGTATGTTCCTAGATTTTTGGGCGATTCTGTCACGCCGTTTTAAAATGGCGACCGTTCAATAGTAAAAATTATTTTAAGTTAACTCCCAGTAAAAGGAAAACTCTTTTTTTATTTAATTAGAAAAATAAGCAAACTATTGAGCATGGTTTTATTGATACTTACACTAAAACAGGGAGCAATATTAAATAAAACAAAACAATAACATAACAAAGAAGAACAATCATGATTTATAGAAATATTAATAAAATAAAAAAGATCTGCTAAGGATAAAACACTTAAATGGAAAAAACTTATTTGAAGGAATGCTGAAAGTGATGTCCGTTGACTACTTGACAGTGCCTAAGTCTAGAAACAAATTCTTCTTGTACACTTTGCAATATTTCTGGTGAAATATGTCGTATTACCAATCTTATGCGGCATTTTAGATCATCAATATTTCTTGGTCTATTAAAAAAAAAACCTTAGATTTCAAATAACCCCACGAAAAGAAGTCCAAAGGGGTCATATCAGGTGACCTGGGTGGCCGTTCAAAGTGACCCCGTCGTTCAATCCATTTGCCGACTGGCACTATGCGGATTTTTTTCAACAGCCAATTGGACGTCAAGCTGAATATTTTCATGTATCTTCGGCTTTCCACTTTTAGGAAAATTTTTAACATAGCCATGTTTCTCGTATTTTATTAAAAATCTTGCAAACGGTGGATTGCGAAATCCGCGTTCGGTCTGGATGAATTTGATTAAAAAGTTCACATACCTCGTTAGTAGATCTGCGACGATCTCCGTAACCAACCATTATAAGAGTTTCAATACGGTTTTTTTCACTGAGCGACACTTTTTGATTATAAAGAGAACATTTTTTTAACACAAGGCAATGATAGTAAAAACTTAGTAATGTTAGCACTTGTCAAACTGACAATAATTTGTGTTTATTTATTTGATTTGTCTAAGCTTACTATGACCACAACTATTATTGCGACGACCTTGAGATATCGAATTTCTTTTTCCACGATGGATTTAATAGCAAGCTCAGGCCAAGAAACTTAATGGGACAGGCATTGAATGATATATTCTTAGGACTTTCTTAGTGTGATTGACAATTGATTAATAGTTTTGTTTTACAAATAAGAGATTTCTTTTTACTGGGAGTAAACTTAAGATAATTTTTACAATTGAACGGTCGCCATTTTGAAACGGCGTGACAGAATCGCCCAAAAATCTAGGAACATACTGAGTGAGAAAAGACCTTTCAAATGATGTATCACATGTCACATATTGCCATTAAAAAAAAGAGTCGATGACGTCATATTTTTAACAAATGTCAATAAAAAAAACAAACGAATTCAGTCAGAATGTGGGTAACTGAAAAACTAAATTGACGTGTTTGAGCGTTTTTCATAAAACCTAAAGACAGCCTAATTATTAGGGGTAGTCCATACTTTTTTTCCACACTGTATATATATGCTGCTTGTTTTTGATAATTATAAGTTACACGAAACTGTCTGGTTAGCATATGACATGCTTGCGATGGTCCACTGTCCGGTTGACTCATCTATTATCCAAGTAATAGAATACTTGGTTATCTATAGCTGATTAAGAACATATTCACGCCTAATAAACGTAACGTTTTTCTTGATTGATATTTGGTCACGTCCGGCTGTTTTAGACACGTTAGTCCCAGGCAGTGTTCATCATGTTGCCTACGAGTTTGACCTTTAT
This sequence comes from Pissodes strobi, assembly GCA_016904865.1. Taxonomy (NCBI): domain Eukaryota; kingdom Metazoa; phylum Arthropoda; class Insecta; order Coleoptera; family Curculionidae; genus Pissodes; species Pissodes strobi. The sequence goes on from JAEQML010076109.1 coordinate 1,892, forward strand.
CATCGAACAAGGACAAATCTTTGATCAATGCCTTTATATATTACCTTGTAGAAATCTGCTAAACATGATGGATGTTACTGGAACCTTAAAACGTGTTAATTTTAATCCCCTAAATAATAATTATTATTTTGTGTTAGTTTGGGTTCCGGCGAATGCGCACGTGAAAAAGTGGTATATATTAGGTTGTGGAAAAATTGGAAAGCTTCTAGTTTTGACTTTCAGGCGACCATGCCGTTTTCACAGCGGAATTTTGTTTTTTACCTTCAGACTTGAGTATCGCTTAATAGAGCCGTTACATTAATAAACCAATTCAGTAGAATGTATATTTTGTAAAATACCGGCCATCTAGTCGTAAAAACGTCGTGTGAGGAAGCAGTGTGGTGACCCTTTTTTTAAAAAAAGATATGTTCGACACGAGCGTTACCATTTAAGATGGCTAAAATTATTTATCATTTAACTAGGGTCTTTCCGAAGAACCGATTTATTTCCGAAAGCCAATGTCTTTCTGAGAGATAGAATTCATTCTGTGAGACAGAATTTCGAGCTGACCTAGGTAATCCCGCTGTAGCCGTACCAAGGTTCTTTTTTTTGTTGGGGTGACGCCAGCACGTGTGACATACATCCAGGAAGCCGAGTCTACAACACAACGACTCGACCAGAGTAGCGTAAAACCTATTTTATTTATTACATAAATTGCGTATCTTATTTTCCGTTAGGTATCGGTTTTAATCAATGCAGCAATAATTATTACTGTAAGTCAGTTATTTTAAATATAGTATACTGATCTCTCTGTCTATCGTTTTAATTAATGTAGTTATAGTTAAGACTGTAAGTCAGTTATTTTATTACAGTATACCGATCTTTCTATCTATCGTTTTAATTAATGAAGTCGTAATTAAGACTCTATGTCAGTTGTTTAGATTATTGTATACCGTTCTTTCTATCTATGGTGTCCATTAAAGAAGTAATATTTACCACTGCAAGGCAGTTATCTAAATTATCGTACACCGTACCAAAATGCAAGAAAGCAATCTTGCATTTTGTTTAATTAATTCAGAATTAAATCCTCTACTAATCTAGCTATCTTGTTTGTCGAGCTTACCCTAAGTGATATGCTTAATTTTGTCTTTAGATAGTTAGAGATTTCATTTGGCTAGTGTTCGAATAGCTGATTAAGTTAATTTTACTATACTTGGTTGTAAAGCCCATGGCAGTAAGGTATTTCACCTAATTAAAATTTGCAAATTTAATTAATTACCTTGATATTGGACCGACTTTTGAGCTCAATCGTTACCTAGATATTTAGCGGGTATATGTATATATTTACCTTAGAGTTTAATTTATTGATTTGGTATTTTTAAGAACTTTTTAAAAGGTTTGCCTGTATTCTAGCTGCCACTAGATTGGTTTAAGAGTGGTTTGGCTAATATTTATTTCATTATACCTACATAGATTTTCTATTTCAATTGGGTAATATTAAATATCAATAAGAATCTTAGCTATAACGTAGAATATTAAGTAATTATCATCCTAGTAATATTGGTGTGACATAAAATAAGATAATTATATTATTGATTTAACCAAAACTGTATAGAACCTGAACTTGATTTGAGATAGGATTAATTATTGTCCTAACGCTTTTTTATTTGTTATTTTTTCTAAATTTTATTATCCTATTTTCAGGAAGCTTTAATTATTGATAAATTTCGTGCAACAAAAATTTAGTGGCGCCTTACTCTAACTGCCAAAGACTTCAACCCACGCCTTCGATCAAAAAAAATATATATAAACCGCTGAGTGAGTAAGGCATATGGACCAGCTGAATGAGCAATTAGGAAATAAGGCTGGTTACAATAGATATAGCTAATCTCTGCACGGAATTATTTCAAGTGTTCTCAGCTCAACTAACGTTCGCATACCTTGACTACGCTTCTAATCAACATCAATTTATTTAAACTGCCATAGTTTTACTACATCAGAAGTGCTTCGAAAAAGAAATGTTCTGCCAGATGACCTATCCTAGATGTGGACGAAATACTGAATTAATTTCTGAACCGTTGCGTTTTTACCCTTTATCAGGCACTCACAATCTTGCTGAATATTTTATTAGTGCAGGGTGAATTCTCGACAGTAGAGTAGATTTATTAATATTTACCACTGATTTTTAAATATTTAAGGCTGTTAAAGCCTGTATTGATTCAGTTGTCTTGTAAGCTAACCTTGACAGATTCGTGAAGTAGACAAGCTTAAATCGATTGGCTCTCAATCTCAGTAAATGTTACTCTGTTGCCCTTTTTATGGTCCATGGCAATGTTGATGCTTATGACTTCATAGACGGTATTGTTCTCGATAGAAACCTTAAAGTTAAAGATTTTAATGTTTTGTTTGAGTATAACCTCTATTTTAAAGAATATATCTGTGAAATGTCAGCTAAGATATTTAAAAAGCTCGAGTTTTTTCGAAGGGCCTGCAGTGATTTATCTGTTTATCGATAAGATTAATTTAACATCTCTTGGTAAGATCTGTACTGCAATGTACTTCGGTGATATGGCCACGAATGTGCGATACGCAGAGATGTTGAGAACCGATTTACTGTGTTATGTGCATTTATTGCAATAATAGGTATTGTAGTATAAGATCATGATTATCGATTTACTAGAAAGAAGGAAGGTGGGATGAAAGAATGGACTCGAATCTATTTTATTTATGGTGGTGGTACTTATAACATGTACAGCTAATTCAATAAGTTATGAGGAGTTTTGTGTTATTCCATATTAGGCATCACGGCACCTATTATGCTTGTAAGAGCGATGCGTTTTGGAAATAACATAGATAGTTGGAGTTATTTGCATCTAGCCTAGTAGCTATCAACAGCAAAGTAGTACACGTCTCACATATTACATAGCTAATCTAAACTGTAATGGAATTAATTTTTTGTATTATGTATAGGTAAGGTTTTATTTGTAACTATGTTGTAAACTTGTTATTAATGGTGTATACATGTGTATTTTACAAATAAATAAATAAGATAAACTTTTATAGCTTTTTCAAAAATATCAACCTATTATCTGACAAAAAGCATTTCCTTGAAATCTATTATCCAATTTGTAACTACCTAACACAATCCCAAAACTATTTCCAGTTAGCACGTTTACACCGACATCAAGACTTTGGAAAATAAGTTTAACTTTGTTAGGTCCTCAGCTTTTAAGCTTTTTTAAGTCGAGCTTTTATTTTACTTCGGTCGTTGTCAAAGAACTGCAATACACCCGAAAGCTTTTAAAGCCCTTATGGGATATTGAAAATCTATTTTACTTGCTGTTAACCTTTTGGCGTTATGAGAGCCGAATGCTGTATTTAATTTTTTGAATGCCGTCTTTACGTCACAATCAATTTCCTGTTTGACTTGTATGCAAAATTGACGAATATCTCACTTGGGAAATACTTAAAATTAAAATCTAATAGAATTTGTCTTGTTTCCTCAAGAAATTTGGCTATGTTAGTACTATGTAGGTTTAAAGTCTTCGATAAGTTTGTGAATATGGCTTAAAAATGTCACTGAAACATGTTCAGATGTATTAATACTGATAATTTTATTTTAAGCCTAAATACTAGGAAAGCTTATAGTATATCATTCACCCATGTGTATCCAGTGCATTGCTGTAATGCACCCGCGGATTTTACTCTTCTTTACAATAATATGTACTTACACAATTTGCAGTCGGCGCAAGAAATCCTTTTTCACTTCACTTGAATGGCTTCTGGGTTGACGCGATCGTATAGTCTTATGTTTACCAGCAACGCATTTGATCTGCTGTTCACAACAGGTGATCCCGATAAATATCACTATCTCGAACATACCATAGTGCACTCACAATATTGCGTAAGATCTTAATTGAAAATTTATTGAATTCTTTGACACCGCTTAGAACAATCCCAAATACCGAATAACAATATCCGCTTCAGAATTAGATTATGCAGAAGAACTTTCATATTACGGATAGCTGAATTTCTTCTCACTAGTAAGTACATTTTCTATATCGTATATGGTGTTCTTCACGCTTTTTCTTTATGTTTTCTTTTCAGAATCATTTTGTATCTAAGATCATGCTTGTTACCAGTAATAATTGCAACACGGAGATGTCTTATATTTCCATTTAGGAAGTCAACACAGGTAGCCTTTGTATCATTAAGCTTAATTTTTCAATCATTTGTCTAGTTACATACTTGATTACATGCTTGTTGGACTCTACTTTTGCTTGCATATTTTCCTTTTCCTACGGCTAATGTTGCGGTATCATCTGCAAAAGTGGCAATTGTATTTTTTTTTTGGGTTTGAGGTATGTCGTCGCTGAAATAGAGCAGGTAAAGAAAGGGATCTAATGCGGTGGCTTGCGATATACGAGCTTTTATCGCTTTCAGTTGAGAATACTAATAATTTGGTTTTATTCTGAATATCTAGAATTCTATCAATTTTGCATAATGTTTGGGAAGCATTTGGTTGATTTTGTTAGCCCCTCATGCCACCTTGCCCTTTCTATAATACTGGTTATTCTGTTTATCTGATCTATAGTTGATGCTTATTTCTGAATCCGAATTGATATTCGGAAACGGATTTTCTCTTTCAATGATTGGCTTTAACCGATTGAGAAATAAATTTTCGAATCATTTTGATGTTATTGGTGAAATAGAAATGGACATGTAATGGAATTCACTTCATTAGATGGTTTTCCTGATTTATGTCGCTTTATGATAGGGAAATATCTTAACGCAAGGTTTCATATTCATAATTACACATTTTCTAAGCAGGTGATTTAGATTTTTTTTTACGTAATATGAGTAGCTAGCTTTTTTTGCTTCTTGAATTTTTTTCCTATGTTTTTTTCACACTATTGATATTTTGGACTAGTTCTGCGGAAGACCTAATACTTTTTAATTGATGCAAAAACCGTTAAGGTTCTGGTATATTTCTAATTTAACCATTGAATATTTTTATTTTGCATACGGCATTTCTTCTTTGTTTAACTAGAAATGAGTCGTGCATTAATTATATAAAGATACATAGAAATTTATTTGAATAAGACGTCTACATAATCTTCCTAGTTGGTTAGGAAACTTGCATCCAACTTCTACAAACATTTATGCATTTTGTTTAATCATTTTCTTGTAATTGGCCGATGTACACCAAGCTCCGGTTCCGTGCTACCTGAAGCCATTCTCACCAATAATATGTCCACATCAAGATGACTAGACAGGGAGGGGTCACGCCGTTAACGTCGAGAGAATAGTCATGCACACTGGCAGAATATTCTAAAATGTTTCTGAAATTTACAAAAATACTATTTGTAAAACTTATTTGATTTGTGCAGTCGTAGGCAGAGGCAGCCATCGCATCGGTTGAGAGCTGAGTCGGTATCTCGACTATGGATTCCTAGTAATGTCTTCGACATCCATAAAACTATGTCTCAATTAGGGTTAAATTATTACCTTTGGCTACTCTATGGTACAATATTAATGCCATGATGGTCTGGGGGGAAATTGATCCTCTGAAATTCCTTGGCTCAAACGTAGTGTCCTAAAGTAAAACCACTAATAAGTGTTAAAAAACTCTTTCCAAAAATGCATATCTAATTTATATAACAATGAACACATTTCAAATTTAAAAATCAGAAAATGGCGCAAGAGGTCATTTTTGGCACATATTGTGACTGTATGACCTCAGATCAATAACTGCATATCTATGTTATGAAAAGACATTATACGAGAACAAATAAAATATGAAAATAATTTTTCGAAAATAAAGCCAACGAAATAATTTAAGATAGTAATTGACGCGGATTTTAAATGGGCATAGTAAAATAACTTAGTCGCTACAGCATATTACACAATTTACTCATTTGCCCATTGAAAAATAAATAAATAATTATTGTTTTATAACAATTTACATATATATTCTTTTCTTAAGGTTTCTTCATTCTATCAAGATCCAAGCATCGGCAATTATATCAAAGTAGCAGTAGTCAAAATTATTCTGCTTGATGAATCGACGGACGAACCAGAATTTAACTCCACAACAAATGCTGACGTAACTTTAAAAAACTTCTGCAAGTGGCAGAAAGATTTAAATCCAAAAGACGATTCTCATCCACATCATCATGACGTTGCCATATTGATAACCAGGTGAGTAACGTATTCTAGTTTTATTTCTCTATATCATGGGCTAGCCAGAAACTCAATCACTTATCAAAACACTCTAGATATTTCTTTATTTATAATAATTTTCTAACCTACGAAAGAATCCAGCCACTATCTGCTTGCTATAACTATTTCTACGAAAATAACATAACATAAAAAAACTTCATTTATTTGTTGAAAATATGCTTCAACAAAATTATTATATATTTATTATCTTACACAGCTCCATACTTGATGCTCCAATTTTCCGATTTTATATGAATTTATTTCTAAGATTGCTCAAATTTCAAAAAGTAACTCGAAGTTAAAAAATATCCTTGTAGAGTATATAAACGTCACAAGTTAATATAGATTCCTAGTAACAAGTTAGGCATCACTCAAAATTCAATAAGGATACCCTGGTTATGACCTACACTCCCGATTTAGACATAAATTTGTAATATGCATTTGCATCCGAAGCGAAGTTTCGTGTCAGCGCAAGGAAACACTCAAACCGAACAACCTTGACGTCATGTGGCTCAAGTTCACCGCCATGGGATTAACCAAGTGCATATGCTGTCTATATCACCCTACGAGCGACAGAGTCTACAGAAGCTTCTTTATAACATTAGCTGCCACTTTTGAATCAACCCAGGTCGGCCACCCCAAATCAGAAATAATCGTTCTGAGCGATTTCAATTCCCATAACGCCAACTGGCTCAAACATCACAACGAGACCGACTACGAATATAGAGGTAGCTGAAGCATTTGCCATCAGCTGAGGACTCGTAAATGAACCTACTCGGCTCCCAGAGAGGGGCGAATTTGCCCCATCCTGGATCTTTTTCAAATCTTTCCTTGGCTCAAAGTCTGCTTTGGCACTGACGACTCGTCAATCTGTAGCGAAGAGATTACGGAAGTAATCTCCTTAGGAATGGAAGCAGACATCCAAAATTCCATCATGTTACCAACAAAAGGACACCTCTGGTTCCAGAGAGGATGCGAACGAGCTGTAGATTGGAAACAACAAGTCGCAACTATTTTGCCAAGCGAGAAACGAATGCAAACGTGTGTTTGTTAAGGACAAACACAATCAAAGGATCAGGAATATACTTTTGCAATGCCAGTGGTTCCAGGAATTTCTGGTCGGTAGCAAAGGCAGTAAGTAATAACTTGGCAAATGCGTCTCTTCTACATTTAACAGACGAACGCGGCGTCATGGCGACTACAGTTAAGGAAAAAGCAAACATGCTCGCCGAAATGTTTTCATCGCACTCTACCTTAGACGTCCCCCGAGACAAAGCTCACCCACCATATCCAACGTCAACACTACCATGACAGAAGTTAAGATTCATCACTGTGATATTCGTAAAATCCTCAAAGAGCTAGGTAGGCAAAAGGCATCAGAACCGGACCAAATACCTGCCACCGTGCTAAAGAACTGTGCCAACGAAAACATTTTTTTCAGGCTTTTTCCTCTGTCTTACCGAAAAGAGGGGTTTACCCATCTTCTTCGAAAGTAGCTCTAGTGCAACCTGTTCCAAAAAAGGCAAGAAGACATTCGCCCTCAAACTATCGCCAAATTGCTTTGCTTCCAAAAATCTCCAAACTGATGGAACATGTAGTCCATTAGCAACTACTAATGTACCTCGAGACCAACAGAATAATTGGCCATAACCAATAAGGCTTTTGCAAAGAGAGATCGATAGGAGATATATTGGCCTGTGTCACTCATGTACGGAGTAGGTCAATTAAGAACTACGTAGAATCTCGAGCGATTACGTTGGATATATCGAAGGCATTCAACAGAGTTCGGCATGACGCATTGCTCAACAAACTTCCGCCCTTCGGCAATTATATCAATTATATCTATCACCGCACGTGGCGGTTGATGGACACATCTCAGATAAATTCACCATTAATGCAGGCGTGCCTCAGCGCACAATACTTTCACCAACTCTGTTCCTCATCTATATTAATGACCTGCTGACTAAAGCCATTAATCATATTTACAGTTTTGCAGATGACGGTACCCTTGTCTCCTAATTTAGATCAGAAAAACCTTTACCAGCGACTGAGACTTATCATCGCAGACAGAAGCAATTACAACCATTAATCAAGATGTCGAGAAAGTTTGAATTTGAGGCGATAGGAATTTGGTTCGGTTCAATGCATCAAAAACCCAAGCAGCCACGTTTACTAAGAAAGCCAATACGGCGGGCCCTGGTATCATTATGACAGGATCGACCATTTTTTCTTCCTCGACAATCAGACTACTGGGTGTCTCAGTTAGAAGCTTGGTGCTAAATTTCGCAACCAAAAAACTGCATACACTGCAGCATCTGCTCTTGCTCTGCAAAGCGCAAATAAGACCGTGCTTAGAATATTGCTCACACATATGGGGTGCTACACCTAAGTACACCCTAAAGCTGCTGGATTCTATTCAGAAGAGAGCTGCATTAAAATAATTTTTGAAGGATATTTTGTTTGCTCTCCTTGATATCTAGCATTTCCTAAGTACCATATCACATTTACAAAATGGGCGCCTCTACTGAAATATCTTGCACCAACTTTACAAGTGAAATAGGTTGCTGTAATGGAATCTTGTTCAGCTTCAAGCAGTCACAGTAAAAAATTAACGAAAAAAGTATGCTTTTTTTGTTGAGCAAATATTGAAAATATAAGTCCATGCTCCAAGAGCTGAACTTGAAATATGAAATAATTTTCCGGCCTGTTTACTTTAACCTGTATATATACAGGAGCTAGCTTAACTTGATATGTTCCAAAGGCTTTGGAGCGCATATATTTAATAAAAAGGTTAGGAAATTCAATATTATGATTTTCAAAATTTGCCGGGGAATCGTCATTATTATTTGGATTGCGAGCTATAGCCAGCATTTGCTCCACCAGCTGGTCATTAGTTTCCTGCATATGATGTGGATTCTTTATAGGTATTGGTAAAGACAAAAGCAGTTTTTAAAAAGTTAATTGCACAGCAAGCTAGATTTGAACCACTCCATTTAAAAATTGAGTTTAATTGGACATTTCTTGACCCCACTAGTCATTGCGTTTCTAGTTATTTTTCTAGAGTGGTTTGCTTCCTCGATTGTGAATTGTCATTGTTTTTTTGAAAATTTATGCAGGAATTTTAGCATAAACTTTAAGTTTTTCCATAAATCGAAGTGAATTACGAAATCCACGATCAACAAAAAAAATTCACTATTGTATATTCTTTCTGCTATGTTCAGATATTAATATTATGGCGGCATTATTATTCTTGTCATTGGTTTTATGGTTTTTCTTAGTAAAATACTTTTCAAAAACTTGATTAGGGTTATATTTGTAAAGCAAACCTACACCTTTATCACTCAAAAATTTTATATGCACATCAAAATCAAGATTTAAATAAGTGACGGAAATAAAAAAAGTCACAAACATAATATTCCTATATCAATTTATATCAAACTTATATTAATATTAAATTGAAAAAATATAAAACGCACTAGTTATTACGTGTGCCTTAAGGCTTTGAACTAAAAAATGTGGCTTCTATCATTAATGACAAGTTTGTGCAAAGAAAACGATCTCTACGTCTACTGAAGTTATAGGGCAAAACCTAAATTTTAGAACTAAGGCAGGTTCAATAGCCAAATTATTTACAGTTTTCCCTGACATTATCTTTACGACGTGCCATAAAACCTTAAAACCTTTATTTTTTATTCTATTAAAATTTCTAATTTTGCCACTACTATTTCTCCTAGCTCATCTTGCCTTTGTTTGCAATTTTGCACACATGTTTCTATTATATTCATCGACTCTGGTAGACTTGTACACCATTCTTCTAGTTGCAAAATACTCTCTGCTAGAAATACATAGTTACACGTAATATACATTAACTGTTGTTCCACTTTAACATTATGAAATATTTTTTTACACTTTTGGACGCACTGTAAACCATCAGGTATTTGTGAAATTAAGTCTTACAATTCTTGGAAATTACCTGCATTAAAATATTGCCGCATGAATTCAGGTACCCAATCTGGTCACGACAGGCTCAAGTGGTAATGGTACTCCGGGCAAAATATAAAACTGCACTCTTAATGGGGCCTTTATGAATATTTTTCTTACAGTTGCTATTAGGTCATTAACCAATGGAAAGCAAGCTTTAATCATTTCCGCAACCTTGTTTAATCCATGAGCTAGGCAAGTTACATGAATTATGTATGAAGTATGCGCAGCATCGGAGAACATGACAAGAATTTTTATCTATAGGAACTGAATTCGGCAAAGAGAAATATGTTAATGTTCCTTGAATAAAACGGGTAACTGTAAGGTTGTTTGTTTTTCCAGTTCCTTTACAGCTGTGAGGTAAGGTTTTCCAGGTTCTTCTTCTGTGAGATTTCCAAAAATTAAATTAACTATGTAACGACCACACGAATTAGTTGTTTCGTCGGCGGCAGTATACATATAGTTACCTCCAATTTCGTTCTTCAGTTCATCAAGCGCGGTACCAAACATCTTTCCAACGACGTTTTTTTATTAATGTTGATTCATCTGGAGCATTAAATTTTGAATATTTTTGCAGGAGAGCCTTTCCTTGGGAGCTGGTCATCTTGTTTAAAGAAATATTAGCAGCCAAAAATATTTTACACAAACCTTCGATAAACTCTAACTTGCCATGTTTTTCATTTAAAAGTCTCCAAAGACTGCTTTAACGTTGACTGAATGGGACCGGACTTCATCTCCTTAACTTTAGCAATGCGAGACGGCCGGCGTCTTAATGTGTTGGTGTATTTGGAATTTCCTATATCAGGAAACAACTTTTCAACAAGGCTTGCAAAAACATGATCGCCTGCCAAAACAAGTTCTGGATAAAGCTTAATCTGCGAAGTACATCGTATTTTCGACATGATCACCACTTTCGTTTTCACTTTCACTTTGTTTGGGCGTACAATACTAACTGCGGCTACGACAAACTGCAACCTCAATAATACTGGTAAACTGTAACAAATGTGAACAATTAAATAATTTATGGAAGGTATAGGGTGTAGGTAAAGATTTTTTTCTTAACACATCTAACCAAAAAAAACACAGTTTAGTGCAATTTCTGAATAGAAGAATAGTTTTTTACTTTATGTAATGTATTACCTTGTTAGCCTATTTTTGTCCTCTTAGAGAAATCCTAATCTAAATCCAGTTCAGATGTTCAGGCGGACATGGGTCATTTGCGCGCCACGGTCACTTTCACCTTTTGGTAGGGATTTATTGCCCCGATTGGTAATAGGACAGTTGCGCGCAAACGAGGAAATACGCAATGGTACCGACTGTAATATAAATGTTAGATTTAATATCCCCGTTACGTTCCGTCCTCAAATATTTGAACACTTCATGCCTGGCCCTCCGCTCGCTTCGCTCGCTCCGGGGGCGCTACCAACAAAAACTAACCAAAAC
>JAEQML010076110.1:0-13515 GCA_016904865.1 Pissodes strobi
AAGTTAAATTACTCTTTACAGGATTTTAATTTTTTGGATTTCATATTTGGAAGAGAATAACCAATATATTATTCCGTGACTGGTATATTTTTTCTTTCAGTTCTCAGTTTTAATTATTTGACAGTTGTTATGTGCCTATTATCACGGAGAAAAAGTGACGTCCACATGTAAACAGTTTTTACATATAAGCTTAAATGAAATCAGTCTTCCAGTTAAATTATTGTTTTTGAATTAAAGCGACAGATCCAATTTTTTGAGTCTCAGAAACATATTTGTTCCGATTTTGATTAGGAAACGGTCATTTTTCTGGGTGCCGACTGTTCTGAAAATGTTTGGTATTATATTAAAATGTTAAAAGCGTCTAAAATCCTTCTGTCACATGACCAATAAACCCAAAACCATGTGACGTAGCAGATAGCATTCTGACAACATAAAAACGACATTCAACATGGCACGAATAATTGGGTTAGATTTTTCAGCCTCATAAAATTTTAGTACTTTGAAGACGGTAAGGTGAGGCACCGAAATGGTAGTAAAATTTCGTTCAAATATAATAGGCGTGTGAGAAAATGCATCTTAATGATATTTAGATTGTTGATTTGGGGGAAATGCTTTAAAATATTGTCATACGAGATTCTGTATTGTTTTTACTTCTGGATCCTATTCGAGTCGATTAAAGTTAAATAGGCATTTACAAACCCAAGTTTTGCTTTACTTTACACCATATGCTGAATCTTAAAATATTCAGTGAAGTTCAGCTCCCCTAGACAAATGTTTAGTTTTCGTTTGACATACTTAGGTATATGAAAATGCTAACTCATTTCGCCGTTTCAAAGCGTTTAGGATCAAAAGCATTGTTTTATCAATCACTTATCTGTCATTAAATAGCTAATAAGAATGACAATACGCATTAACGGATGATCCATGTTTTATTATTTTATAAAAACTTTAGCCTGTGAGTCAGGAAATTTCAAGATGTAAAGTTGCTGAGAACCCCGTGCCAAGAAAGTATAAAAAACACGAAAATTTACTTATTATATTGGGCTTTAGAATAGCACTGTCAATAATTTGGCTTTATTACAGTTACAGGATTCTACTGTAACAGATCAAACAGCTACAACTTCAAAAGCTTTTAGAACAATCGGATCCCAGAAAAATGAGTTGTGGAGATAGACTTTAAAAATGAGATTATTCGTATCAATTAACGGTTTATAACTTGAAAGTTGAGAGCAATATTGGCACATATCTTAGTACTTATGTTCCAATACAACGAACTAGTATGTTTGGGTTATTTATGCTAGTTGTGCTAACCAAAAAGAAAGTATTGCGCAAATGGATTTGGTTATTCTCGGATATACATATGATTTGATTAATATTTTTTCTATGCAATTTAATATTAATTATTTGTTGGATGACTTATTTGTAATTGAGTTGTTTTTTGTTCTGTTTCTGTTCTCGGTATAGCCATAACAATTGGTCGCCTCGGTTATGTCTGCCCCCATGATGTGGCTCCAATGTTACAACAGTTTGTCCGACAGTGGTCTGTAATCCTTTTTATTATTTCTTTATTTTAATTGTGTTATTTGTCCATTTTACTTATTTACTTTTTACTTCAGGCTAATAAGGAAGCTAACCCTGTACTAACTATATACCGAGTTACTAACAGCTACATCCTCCTCAATTTTATGATTTCTTTATAGTCGTCTGGGAAGATTTATGGTACTGAGTAGCTGCAATGTTAGCTTGACAAGCTTCTGTTAAATTCGACATCTGAACTCTAAGCAGAATCGGACAGAGGCGCGAAAGAGTCATAAATTATTGTTTTAAACTGCATGCCAAATGAACAGCCGAGGTGGAAGTTCAAAGTTTCATGTTATCATAAACCCCTTATTTTAAAATTTGATGGAAGGTTCTCGTAAAGTTTTAATAGAAGCGCTTTTTGTGATAATCTAGTACGCATACATAGTTGTTTGACGACCCTAAAAATTATTTTAAGATCATTATCATTTTATTTGCCAATTTCCTCTAGCGCACGAATTATAGAAGTTGTGTGTAGCCTGCGACACTTAATATTTATAGGCTCCGTTCCTGCTATACTATATGAAGACGTTTTAGGAAACCTTATAAGTGGGAATCTATCTCTACTATCAAGTGACAAATATTGAGTCACCAATTTTAAAGAGTGTTTCCCGCATCAAAACACAGGTGGTAGTACCACAGCTTACATCCGAATACAACTGAGACACATATTTGCAGCGCGTGATAAAAAGAACTACAGCACAACGGCAGCTGAATGTTGCAACTACGTTTACAAGGCATGGGCCGTAATAACAAATGGTTACTCGTTTTATGTGCAAACATTATTGAGTTTGAATTTAGTTGATATATATTGAATTATAGAGAGAATATTACAAAAACATTTTATAAGTGGGAAGGTATTCTTGTAAGTCTTCAACTTGAGAGGTAAATGTTTGACAAATTGTTGACTATGACAAGTATTGCCTAGGACGAGTTTGTTTTCTTTAAACGTAAGGTAACAAAAAGTTTGCTAACCGAACAATTTCTTAAAAACCCCTTTGACTAGTTTTTTAAACTTGAGAAGCAAACAAAAAATATATATCTATATAATAATACACTAGGCATTTCGTTGACTATTTGTAACTATGGAATATACATTTTAACATAACTTTAAAAGTCTGAAAAACCTCATTAACCGCCTATCGAGATAATTAAGAATATAGCCAAAGTTAGTGGTTTTTAATACTAACTTAATAGATAGACTAATTAATAGGCATGGGTTTAGAAAAACGATTCGTGATTCCACTTTTTTCGTTGTTTGGGGAGGAAATAAAGAAAATGTCGGTATAATATAAACCTGAGTATACTAGTGAACTCCAAAAAGTTTTTAAGGACGTAGGTTTAAAATTAATATACAAAACTCAGTTTAATATTTAGAAATTATTGTAGTAATATATTGTTTAATGGCTACCGCTAATTTCTGATAAAAAAATGCTTATTTTGAAATAACTTGAAAATGAATAAAGATTCGATATTTTAAAGCGGTTTGCCGAAATATAGGTATTTTTATATTCTTTAAAACTTTGATAAAAAACATTTACACATTTAATTTTTTAAAGTAAACCAGAGAAAACTAAAACTCTTATAATCAGCGCCCTCTGGAGAAAGATAAGAAATAGCGGCCATGGCGAATACCAATTTTTTAGCAAGCTTGTCATTCTCTTTCAAGTAAGCTCAAGTTGGGTTAGTTTGGATGAAAGATCTCAGAAATATAGCAATTTGAAAGTTAATTTTATTAGCAGCTCCCTTAGCATTGAAGATACAAAAAAAAAATCAGGACCAACTGAAGCAAAAATGATCGAACTTCACATTTCTGTTTTCCGAAAAGTTTAAACATATGGAGATTTGTTGAGAAATTTTGTGCTTTATTTTAGTGTTTACTTGCGCCCTCTAGCGGCCGACCTAGAAACTGAAAAATAATTTCCATCTATTATATTCTTTTCTCAGTAATCTACGATAAGCGGTTAATGATATACAGCCACCTTCCTTTCTTAGTTGTACACTCTTTACATTTACCCCGTATAAATAATGTTTTGAGGAAATTGTAAACAACTAAATGGGGGTAATTGTAAATGAGCATTGCTTATAGGAATTCAATTCCGTAAGTTTAACGGAAAAAATGTTAAAAAACATAGTTCTCTAGTGTAATCCCATGGAAGAAAGTGAGAGGGTAGTAGAGGTTACTTTTGTAGGTCTATATGAACTGAGCGATAGAAGTTGTTCTAATTGAATTTAAACGTGGTAAATAGAACTCCACTTTATTTAGATAAGCCTGTTCAATTGAAAACACGGAGACCTCTGGTACTGAATTTGTTGATTTCAGAAATATGACCTAACATTAACAAATTTTACCATATTGACACAGAATGTTGGTTTTATAAAAAGAAGAACAACTTGGTTCTTTCCAGAAACAAAGCAAGAATTGTAATGTTATTTTAATTAAAATATCCGCCTAATATGGCTGATTAGTGTATTTTTATGCGCTTATGTGTATGTTTGTTACATTTGATTAAGCATTGTTTAGTTTCAGCATGCCACTTATTTTTTGATATCTTTAGAGATATCTTCCTTGAATACTCCCCTTGAATGAATAAATGAATGATCCGCGCGGGTATTAGTACACTGCGAGCTGTATAGATCCCCTTTCCTTGATACTTCCGTTGATGTGATTCTCAATCAGAGTACCTCATCCAGCTTTAGTGCTTTGGTAAAAGCAAGTAGTCTGGATGGTTCTACGGATGGAAGTTCCTCCTGTTCGACGATGCAGCACCCGAAGCAGGATATTCGCCTCTTCACGACCATAGACTCATCCATTTGGTTCGCTCTTCTTTCCTGAACTCTTCCTTGTAGGTGTGCAATCCTATGCCACAGAAGGGTTCCGGTCCTAAAAGCAGAGTTTGTGATCCTACTTTTGCCATTTGGTCTACTTTTTCGTTGCCTTCGATCCCAGCGTGTCCTGGTATCCATTGAAGGAATAGTTCGTTATTCTAACCTAGTTCGTTTAGGCTATCTAGACATTCCCATACTATTCTGAAGCTGATTGTTGGTGAGCTCAGCGCTTTGATGGCTGCTTCATTGTCTGAGAGGATGACAATATCTTTCTATAGTTTCTGTCAAGATTGAACTGCGCACATGTTGCGATGGCGTTAATTTCCTCCTCGAATATGTCCGAGTTTTTCCCATTGCTTCGGAGAATTTGGTTCTTGTCCCAAATACTCCGGCTCCGATCCCCTGTTCAGTTCTTGACCCATCTGTATACCATTTTATGGCACTTTGCTGCAATGTGAGAATGCCAGTGGTGTTCTTTTTCCTTCTCTACTTCTTATCACGACTGTAAAGTATTTTTCAAAATTGTATCTTTTGACTATATGGTCCCTGGAGAGCTCAAGAAGTGATATAGGCTTTGTTAGGGATGTCAATTCACTCTTTCTAAGCTATCCTCCTTCGCGCGCTGCCTCTCTTGTGATTCTAGCCATATTGATTGTCTAGCTGGTAATGGTGCGAGGTCCACAATTGCCTCGATTGATTGCTGCTATTGGGCATGTTTTTATTGCCCCTGTTATGCGTATGCACGCGAGGCGTTGTACTTTGTTGAGGGCTGATTTTATGTTAAGCTTTTCCATTTCTTTGAATCAGACTATCGACCCGATCAGTGTGCACATCCATCGCGGTATTTCTGGTTTACATCCCCAGATTATTCCCGCAAAGCTTCGGTATACCATGAGGGCCCTTGTAGCCTTAGTTCAACTCCTTCAATGTGTTTATTCCATTTGAGTTTGGCAGTCGAGCGTTATGTCGGTGTAATATTGGTTCCGTGCATTCAGATAACTTTCATTCTAGAGAAGGGCACTATGGTTGTTTTTGATGGGTTTATTTCCAGTCCCACTGTTTGGCATCGTTCTTCCGTTGCTTTGAGTACAGCTTGAATGAGTTACATAGTGTACGTTCGAACTTTCCTCTTGCTGTGATTACAATATCATCGGCATATCCAACACAATGTAGGTCGAGGTCTGTCAGTATTTCCAGTAGTTCATCCACCACTAGACTCCACATTAGTGGTGAACATACTCCCCTTACTGACTTACCTGTAAGATAATTTAGCCTCGATTTTTTTAACCCAAACTACCTAGGATATTCGTGTTTTCCACATAAACATTTTAAGTTTTTGAAATAGTTTCACGATCTATTTTTATTGGGGAAATTTAAACCAGTCTTACCTGTATGTTAAAAATAGATTTTATTCACCACGTGTTTACAAATACCCCGATTATTTATTTTTTACATTTAGACGAGCTGTGTTGGAAATGAATGTTCACAATAAAGTAAAAGTAAACGTGACTGGAGTTTTTCTGTGTGTTGTTATAAAGAAGAAAAAATTAGCTGGCATTTACTTTAAAATTCGTAGTAAAATAGTCCTAAATGATAGAGAATTTAAAAATATCTGTAAATGTATCTTACTACCTGCAACACAGTTTTATCCACAATACCGAAACAAAATTTTTTGCATTAGACGCGCGTTTTGCTAACTATGTTAGCCTCATCAAGAGATGAATAAAATGTTTAATGATCTGATGATGCTAACATGGTTAGCGAAACGCACGTGGAGTGCAAAAATATGTTTCGGAATTGGGGTTAAAACTGTGTTGTAGTGCATTTTGCCAAAGGTTCCAAACCCCAACTTAGTTAAATATATCTTAAATAAAGTCACATTATCACTGAGTTTTAAAACATTCAAAAAGCGTTTACCTTTACCTCACTTGACCCTATTGCTAGTCAAAATGAACTTATAAAATTATTATTTTTCGATGAGATACCATGGAAGCACGATAAAAAATCGTATAACTTTCCTGATTTGGATTAATAAAGGTATTGAAACAAGAAATTAGAGAAGATTAGCTTCTAATTGTATTTGCAGTATATTTCTGTTAGTGATGCTCTTTACTGGGGCTTGTGAATTTTTAGAGCAAGGTGCATAATTTTGATGTAACCAGTATTAAGAGAAAACTTAACTGAAATAAAATAAGTAATGTAATTAAATTATACTAGCATTGCCACGTTCGTCAAGAACTTACCGCTACGGCATCCAGCGATCAACTAATTAGCCCCGCTTAATTCTTTTGAGCACATGTCGGAAGTGGGTCGGTTGCCCGAGTTGTATACTTATGTAAGCTGTGGTAGTACTTAGTTTGTAGAAATTAATAATTAGGCACCGCGGAGTAGTATCAGAACCATCCATTTTTTGACAAACATGTTGCCCTTAACACAATTGAACTGTATATTACCATACAATCCAATGGTAGAAGCTTTGGATATAATATTTCTTAAACGTGTCTTGGTAAAACTTACCCAAATCCATCTGACAAGTGCTTCACCATTTATGCTTATTTTTTGTTTATCTCAACTCCTAGGTTCCAGGCAACTTCATTAGATTTGAATAGACGTAAAAATGTAATAAAATTCATGCTGGTTGAAAGTATAATTGTTTCACAATTTAGCAACCTAAATCGTAACACTGGGAATAAAAGTAACCAATATATACAAAATGATCGATCTATAGTATGTTATTTTCGTCGTATATTCGGGTAGATAGATATTGCTCAACTTTGATTTAAATCATTCCCAAAATGAAAGTCTCTGCCATGCCATCCTAGTATTCTAGATTTTCTCCAGACGACTGCGCCTTTATTACCTAATCGGTAAGTATTAGATAACGCATGCGTGTGCCTATGTTTGAATTGTGGAGTGGCAATCAAAATTTATATTTTAAATAAATTATTGATCATAAAATTGAGGAGGTGAATAATCGTCATTGTTAGGGTACGCTTTAAAAGTAACAACATTGCAAGAACTTCAGGTCTTCAGCAGATTTTTTTAAATGTAATATTTAATTCCTCCCTGGGAAAAGAACTATAACTATGTTTACTTTTTGCATATTAAACTATTTTTTATATATATTTACCTTATCTATTATGTATAACTGTAATCTTGTTGGAAAACATACGTTTTTTGGCAAATTAACAGTTTGTCAACAAACGCCTTCAATTTGTACTTTTCAAACTGTATCTGTCAAACGGACCCGCCAATTTTGATTATCTCTCATTTTACTAATTTCGTTTAAATTTATAATTCCATTGTATAATATCCCGAAACGCTTTTGGCATTTTTTATGTCTGCTGTTGTAATACATGGTCTTAGAAAATCGCGTTTTCACACCTTTATCGAATCAAGTCTAGGCTTGTTGTAATAATTTTGGAAAAAGTACTAGACATGATGAACTAACAAAGAAAAACAGTGAATTACAAATGTTTTTTAACGGGCGTTGATGTGTTTTATCCATTATCATGGGCTCGAACTTCAACTTATTCGGAAAGGATTTAGATTTTTGTCCTTAAGATGTTCAAAATGTTCATTTTCCATATAGACGTTAGTTGCCTATTAAGGACACCTATTGATCAGCGCCCTCGCGTCCTTATACACAAAATTAAATTAAGTTATATGGTTTTTATTATATTCCTAATTTATAATATGTGAAAATGCATCAGCTCTGTCGGTCATTCTTGCCTTTAGAAAAAAATGTTAATACATATGAACAAATAATGTTATTTTCACATGATCTGTTTGCTCCTTTCTGGGAATGCAAATGTTTTAAATTCTGAGCAGGCGTAGGTGGGTCCTTAAATGTCGACTCTCGCTTAAAACATCACTTTTGGACGATTCGTTCAACCAATGGTTTTCGATTTGGTATAAATCGGGTCTTCAATCAATGGTTTAAAAAAATTTTCAAATAAGTCGCTGCCCATATTGTCATGATAGTCCAAGCCTTTTGAAGTTGATCAAAAGATTAAACTTGTCCCTGATATAAAACCTTTTCAAGACGAGCCTGCTTGTAAAATAATACGTTTTTCTCCGAACCATAACCACGTTTTTCTTTTGACAGTTTTTGGTGAATAATCGTGCTACGATTTTGCTTCACTCCCGTACGAAACATTTCCAAAAAAAAATCCATAATTTTGAGTTTCGGTTTTCACTCAGTTCACCGGATGGACTTGATTTGACTATATTAGTAAACTTTTTTATTTTTAGTTAAAAACCTTTTGCTTGTCCTGAATCAGTTTTTCGTTACTCAAAAACTTAAAAATCCTAAATTGAAATGGTTATATTTTTACATCTCTGTAAAAATTACTTCTAAAAAACTTTTGCTTGCCCTGGAACACTTGGAAACACATGGGGGGGTTAATATGGGATCCCGTACTTTACGGCATTTTTCAATCCCGGGAACCCCGTGACTAAAATGGTAAATCCCGGGATTATTGAATTACATTACTGCTTTTTATTTAGTTTTGTTAATTCATGAGGCCCGATTACAATTTGTTTTAAGTTTGTTTAGAATTTTACTCCTCTTACACAAAAACCTGTTGAAAACTGTATAGATTCGTTTAACTTTCAAGAAAATGTAAGTGTATAAATTAAACTTTTAGAGATCTATAATAACAACCTGGTGATCATTTTATTTCTCATTGTGTTTAAAATAACGCGATTTTTTTAAATTATTTTTTGCTATTCTGCAAAATACACTCATGGACAAAATTTTATTTTTCATTACTAATTTTTCTGAAACGACTCTTTCAATGTCGACCTTATTTGATAGTTTAAAGTTTATGTTGAGGGCCCCATGAAAACTTTGCGAATCCGTCGATTATTGATTTTTGGGGGAGAATTTTTTATTGTATATTCAACTCTTCAACTTCAATCCCTAAGCAGAGGTGATAGTTAGCTCATTTTAAATCTATGTGTCGTTAACTCCTGGTACAATTCTATTGTTCCCCATTTGATGCGTTTCGCTGGGATGTTTCCAGATCCGGGTGCCTTCCATTTCAGGCTTGTTTTACTTTCCCTGTAGTTATTCTAGTATTTCTAATTGATGAGGTCATGGTATGTATATTTTCATTTCCTTCCGTATTTTTCCGGAACCTTACTTCATCCTCTGTTAATAATTACTTTGTTTGAAGCATTCATCCCATTTTTTGAGAGTTATGGGGGATATAAAACCTTTTATTTTTTCATTTCTCAGTGATTTTAGTGATTTCCAGTTTCGCTACTCTTTGGTCCTTCAATATTTGTGTTTATCTTATCGCATCTTCTCCGCCACGCTTTGTTTTTCTTTTGGTTTATTTTCCTTCGTACTACTGCTTGTGCTTGTTTATATGATATTTTATATTCGTTGGACATATTAGACAGGCACGCTTGGTGTTTTTTTCTCTTATTTTTTTATATCATCTATATCCTCGGCCCACCAGTATGGTGTTCTTCTTTTGTCGTGTTTCGTACCAGTATGGTGTTCTTCTTTTGTCGTTTTTCCTTATAGCCCAATGCTTCTTTAGCCGCTGCATATATGCACGTTTTTATAAGTTGGTAATGTTCTTCATTGTTCCTGGTTTGTGTAGTGTGCAATTTATCATCTAATTTAGTTTTGTGTAAGTTTTGGGTACTTTCAGTATCCAAGCTGTCCAAGTTCCACTTCCACTGTTATCCTTTCCACTTCGTCCGTATTCCACTGTACCTGATTTTAACAGGTAGTGGTCACTTCCGCATGATGCGCGTCTATACACCCTCGTCGTGTACGATTAGGCTTGTTTTCTGTGGTATTGTGTAATCTATTGTCCAGGTATATTTGTGTACTCCGCGGTGTAGGTAAAATCAATTTTGTAACCTTAGGTTATTTTGTTCGCATTCTGTGATTAACTTGTTTCCATTGTGAATAAATATCGCTACCTTTTGTGGAGCCCTCTTGTCTTTTGCAATCCCGCTATAAAAGTGGTCATATTTTCAGAGGTTTTCTGAACCTTGTCCGTTTTTCTTTGTTTCTGTCACAACCATTATGTCCACTTCTTATTCGGAGTATCTCTCCTAGTTGGGTTGCTTTCACTACAGCTATGAGCCTCATCTGCCAACAAGTATATTTACTAAATTAATTAAGATTCAAGTTTTTGGCGGAAATAATAAAAATAAATGTAGCAAACTCTATACATTTGGAATCACAAAAGCGAGTTCTGCCGATTTAGCCGATAATATATTGGGTGTTCCGTTAAAAAAAATATATATAACTTTGTTTAATCCCGCGTTTGTGGGATGACCTCTATGCCATGCCACAAAAAATTTCACGTCATCCCCGTTAATTTTTGAATTCAACATTTTTTCTAAAACTCAATCGAGAAAATTAAAGGGGAGTCCATTTATAGTGAAACACCCGGTACATCCGTTTTCTAACTTTCACGCAAATCTTCGCCATTATGCTTCTTTCATTTACGCTTTTTCCATTTATTGGTTTCTTTATCTCTTGAAATTTTTTTGAACATATTTCAAATTACTCCTAGGGCTTTGTGTACTCTCTGTTCGACTTTTCTTATGAATAATATTATACCATTCTCTTGATTAAAATAATATACAGGGGAACAATTTGAAAACTTACAATTACTATATTTTCTACACTAAAGACGATATAAAAGAAACAAAAAATACCATTTCTACAAAAACGCGAGGGAATGAAAATGAGGTATTTTGCGGACCACCCACACTCAACCCTGAAGTTCTACCCTCACCCACTCTAAAATCTTAAATTGGATTACCCTACTTGTGACACCTTTACGGAAAGCTTATCAAAAATGAGTTTCAGCCATAGTTTTTCAGAATCTGCATTGTTCGTCAGTGGTTTTCCCTATTTTCTTGAGGTGGTACCTCCAGGGGCCATGTCCAGTGAGAGGGTTTACAACCGGTTTTATCTAATTTTTTTGTAGCTTGAGAAGCTTTTTTGTGTAGTTAGGCGAGTGAGAGATGAGTCTCTTGGCCTGTCTGTGGCCAGGTGCATTGGCCCAATGTGTCTCTTTCCGTCTTTTTTCCCCAGTTTCTGAGTTCATTCATTACGTGTCCTCCAGTGATGCCACAGAACGGTTCAGGCCCACAAAAGGCAGTCTGTACACCATTCCGTGCGAACTGATCAGCGGCTTCGTTACCTTCCACACTCTCGTGCCCTGGTACCTGGTACCCACATTAGGGTGAGTCTGTTTCTGTTTGCCAGTTGATCTGCAGCCATGTGACAATCTCACACTAGCCGGGAGTTGATTGTGCTAGTTGCTAGCGCTTTTAAGGCTGCTTGACTATATGATAGGATATAGATCTTTGCACCTCTTAGGCTTTTTTTTTTGGCACATTCAGAGATGGCTATATTGGTAGCATTTAGCTCTGCTGGAAAGATTGTGGGAGTATTTCCTAAAGGTGCAGAAATTCGACGCCTATCTCCGGATCCTACTCGTTCTTTCATCTTGGATCCATCTGTGTACCAGACAGGTGATCCCCTCTCTAGTTGTTTCTCAACTGTCTTCAATTGCCACTTCAAAGAAGCGATCAAAATGGAGTTTTGTTTCTATTGTATCGGTTGGTTTGGTCATCGCCTCTATCTGGATGTCCTTCAGAATTTTAAGGTGACCAGTCAAGTTTCCGCACTTCAGTGTTTGTTTCTGAGGGACTATACGCACTGGTCCAGCCCTTTTTTCCAGGGGCTATTCAAATTAATGTTTTTGATAGTATTGATGCATTAACGTAATTGTTTGCTTTTTTAATGAGGTACAATTTTAAAGAGATTGTTTATAAGGGTTTTTAATTACATTATTTTCCTTTCCATAAAATTAAACTTATTTCAGCCGTATTAATTACATTGCAAATAAATACAATATAAAAATCTTCAAGGGCTATTGATTCCTATTTTTTTTTTCGTTCCAAAAAAATAAATCAAAATTGGTGCGCCTGTTTAATTTACAGACCTTACAGTTAAAAGTATATTTTTGGTTGTAATTCACGCCGGCTTATATTTATCGTACTGTAGTAGTATATCATAAATAAAATATTTGTAGTTCTTGCAGTGTTAAATGTATAAGAACATTTTATTCTTAAATTAATGTTTTTCAGGTGTGTATCCTTGAGGAATATCAGAGATAATGAGGAAAAAGATAGCGCTTTTAGAGGAATGTGCCAAATGATTCAGGTGAACCCTGGAGGGATCATACCTGACTTCATATTCTTTTGTGATGCTGTAGCTTCATGGATAACTCCTAAAGAAGATTTAAAAGAAGTTTTTGTTAAGGTAAAGTAGATAATTGAGAGGTAGTATTTTCTCCCGCTCCGCGTCCAAAATCCTTCGAATCACACCTTGTCTAGTGCTTTAGATTCACGGAAAAATACGGACAAGTTTTTTTTCTCTCTTCTGACGGGTTCAGTTTTCGTACTATGTAAAGTACTTAAAGAAACGTTGTGCAAGATGCCTAGGTCGAATAGAATTTAAGCAACTAGCAAAGAGTTTTACAGTGCTGTAAAATTTCCCAATTTTAACATGCATACATTGTTTGAGCAATATTTGGCACAATAAGTACATAGCAACATAAAAACGAGATTGATGAGGTTAAAATTGACACTCTTCTGAAATAAAACAAATCTTCAGTCCTAGAAGTTTTTCATACAACACTATTTTTACAATATGTCCTCCTAAATGTTTACCTTATTGATATTCCAAATTATTTTGTGTCTGTTTCTAAATATCGGGCCGATAATGATAACGATGAATAGATCTATTGAATTAAATTTGTGAAGTGAAATTAAAATATTTTCATACGCATTTCATGGAAACAAATCGGTAATGCGTACAACTGATATATCGGGAATTTCTGATAAAACTACATAATTTATTTTATTCAAACTAAAGAACAGGTTGTTTGCAACTGTAGTAAAAGATGTCACCTGTGGTTCTTGTAGGCCGATAGGCATCAAATTATCATGGTCTTCGCCTCTAAGATAACAGTGTAGAGGTGGGAAATACCGTTCCCCTACGATACCGTTCCAAATGATACCGCGACAGAAAAATACCGCGACAAAATACCGCGACAAAAT
>MU196179.1:360-13515 GCA_016904865.1 Pissodes strobi
CAGAATTTTCAAAACCCAAAAACTATAAGTACAGATACACAAAACCACCAAAGATTTTATCTCTGTGATCAAAAACACAAGGATACGAAGAGATGTTGATAAAGATGTTATAATATTCTCAAAATATGACAATCAAAAACCATACACTCAAATTTATATAACACTAGATATGCAACAAAAGTCACAATTAAGTAATTTTGAGTGTAGGTGTCTGACCTAGATATTTGTCAGACTATTCTGGAAACTGAAATACACAGAATTTACCAAAAATAGTTATTCCCACCAACTAACCCACAGTATCGCTATCTACTGACGATATTAGGCGTAGACAGACAATACCACCAAAAGCTAGCTAGAAGGTGTCTGACCTAGATATTTGTCAGACTATTCTGGAAACTGAAATACACAGAATTTATAAAAAATAGTTATTCCCACCAACTAACCCACAGTATTGCCATCTACTAACGATGTTAGGCGCAGATAGACAATACCACCAAATAAAAACACAGCCAGGCTATGGAAAATTGTAAGATCACATAAGATAAAACTTGCCAAAATTATATTTCCAAACAGACTAAACAAAATTGACTTTCATTATTTATCAATGTTACCATCAATAGATTCCTCGTCATCACTGTTAGAGAAATTTTCTTTTAAGTCGCTAATATGCCAGTTACCAAGGTCATTACCATCCATGTCCCTCAAATTATAAGCTACACTAGAAAGAACCTTATGTACCACACATGGTATATATTTTGGCGCAAATTTTGCCGTGAAGTCATTAGGGGCATCAGATAACTTAAAATTCTTTTTCCAAAGTTTATCACCAACGTGATAACAAACATCCCGTTTTCTCAGATTATAATGTTTAGAATTTTTACTATGGTATGCCTTTATTTTATTCCTAATATCGACAAAAAGTTTAGGAAGTTCTTGTAAATCGTTAGTATATTGATTATTTTCAGTAATTAAAGGTATATTATTTTCGTTTTGAGAAACCTTACCATAGTAATCCCCCGAAATTGGAACATTTCTGCCAAAGGTTAAGAATGCCGGAGAGTAACCCGTGACTTCATGCTTTGCTGTTCTTATTGCCTTTATAAATGCTTGAATCCCAATCCTTGTGATTGTCATGTATATAAGATCTAATGCAACGCGTGATGTCTCGGTTAACTCTTTCCGTGTGGTTGGCTTGAGGATGATACCTTAAATTATAAAAAATTTTTTGAACATTATAATTTTTTAACAGATTTTTAAATTCATTACTAATGAACTGTGGACCATTATCACAACAAAAAATTTGAGGAACTCCATAAATTAAAAATACTTGATTTTCTAAGAATTTCGTTATGTTCTTAGCAGTTGCATTATTCATAGGATGAACCAACATAAATTTCGTAAACCAATCTACAACTACCAGGACATACCGGTTACCCTGTTTGGACCTGACATATGGACCCAAAAGATCAGCCGAAAGCATCTGGAATGGAAAATTTATCTCCCTACAACTTCCCATAAGACCTGGCGTTGATTTGTTAGGACTTTTATTTGCTTGACAAACATTACACGCCCTCACATAACGATAAACATCCCTTCGAATACTTGGCCAATAATACAAAGACAAAATTCGAGACAAAGTCTTAGATATACCAAAATGTCCAGCACTCTCACTGTCATGGAATAGCTTTAAAATACTTTTACGGTTTTTCGTAGGTATAACAATTTTCCATTCATTGAGATTGCTAGTGATACCATGATAATTAAAGATATGCTTATATAGTACATTATCTTCAGTAGCGTGCCGTGAGTGTAAGGGCGGGAGGGGCGAGCTATTTCGAGGGCGCCGAATGATGAGCCATTTGCAGTTTGCATTAGGAGGCTGAGGCGGGTTAGATAGAGGGCGGAGGGGGCATTCGCCCCCCCTGGCCCCCTATACGGCACGCTACTGATTATCTTTGACACAAAAAGTAGGATAAAGATTCGGAGCATTAGAAACCTTAACAATCATATCATTATACCATTTATCAGGTTCGATTGAAGACAGATCAAAAACAGAAATATCACAATTGTCTCCAGAGGGAGAGACAGCTCTAGATAGTGCATCAGCAACCACATTCAGAGAACCTTTACGATGTATAACTTTAAAATCAAATTGGGAAAGTTTTAATGCCCATCTTGCTAATTTACCGGTAGGATTCGAC
This sequence comes from Pissodes strobi, assembly GCA_016904865.1. Classification (NCBI taxonomy): domain Eukaryota; kingdom Metazoa; phylum Arthropoda; class Insecta; order Coleoptera; family Curculionidae; genus Pissodes; species Pissodes strobi. Next base: position 2,562 of record MU196179.1, read on the forward strand.
ATATTATGTAACCATATAAGTGCAGAATGATCAGTAATTACAGTAAAAGAAGTACCTTCCACATAGCAACGAAATTGTTCAATACCAAATATAAGAGCAAGCATTTCTTTCTCAGAAACTGAGTATTTTCTCTGACATTTATTCAAAGTTTTACTAGCATATGCTATGGGGTGTTCGAAACCCTCTTCTTCTTGGAAAAGCACTGCTCCCATACCTGTATCGCTACTATCAGTTTGAATAAAAAATGGCTTAGAGAAATCAGGACTTGCAAGCACGGGGGCTCCAGTTAACCGTTTTTTAATTTCAAGAAAAGCAACATCAGCTTCTGGTGTCCACGCAATTGCTTGTCCTTTCTTCCTACCCTTTAACAAATCAGTAATCGGTGAAGAAATGGATGCAAAATCCTTAATAAACCTACGATACCATCCAACTAATCCTAATAGACGTTTAATCTCGGTTGTATTTTTAGGTACCGGATAATTTTTAACCGCGGTTACTTTATCTTCACTCGTATGTAAACCATTTTTATCAATTTCATAGCCAAGATATGATAAGGAAGGGCGACAAAACTTACATTTTTCCAAATTAATAGTCAAATTAGCATTCTTTAATCTTTCAAAAACATCTTTTAAGGTCCTAATATGGATTTCAAAAGTAGGGCTGGCAATTATGATGTCATCAAGGTAAACAAAACAATACGGCTCTAAATCTGGTCCAAGAATTAAGTCCATAGTTCGCTGCATAGTTGCAGCACTATTTATTAAACCAAAAGGCATGACTCTATATTCAAAAAGTCCACGACCATATACAGCAAACGCGGTTTTTGGACGAGAAGCTGGCTCTAAAGGAATTTGATGAAAAGCTTTCGTTAAATCCAAAGAACTGAGATATTTTGCATCTCTTAATTTCGACAAAATAACATCTATTCTTGGCATAGGATATGAATCTTTTACAGTATACGCATTTATTTTACGTGCATCATAAACTACCCTAAATTCCCCTGACTTCTTTGGGACCAACCAAAGAGGACTACACCAAGGAGATTTTGAAGGCTGTATAATATTTAGTTTTAACATTTCATCAATTTCCTTATTAAGATGTTCCTGCATTTTGGGCGAAAGAGGGTACTGCCTTTGTCTAATTGGTTTCGTATCACCAGTGTCAATAGTGTGTTGCATAACATTAGTTAAACCTAATTTATTATCAGATTGAATATTTTTAAATAAGCCAATGACATGATTAAGTTGTTCAGTTTGTACTTGAGATAAATCATCTTTATTTAAAACTGAACTTATTGTACTACAATTTAAGATTTTACTGTCATAAGTTAAACTATCAAAATCGGCTTTAACTTTAAAAATTTTTAAAAAATCAATTCCTAAAATTAGTTCATGAATGACACTAGGAATGATTAAGACTTTAATGTTACGACAAATCCCATTTAAACTGATTGGTAAGGTTACATATCCCAAATAATCTTGGATTTTTCCATCGGCAGTAGATACATTAAGAATAGAATCATAATTTATTTTTAAATTTAATTTTCTAAGAAGCGAAAAACCTGCTGAACCCAAGATGCAGTTGTTCGAACCACTATCGACCAAAGCCAAAATATTTACATCATTCACACATACTGTTACATATGGTCGGGTATCATTATCTTTCCTTGAGAAAATCGGACTAACAGACACATTATTTTTAGAATTCACAAAATCATTAACTACACCTAACCATACTTGCCATTCCTGTGAATTTCTTGCTATTACTGTTTTGTGCCTGCTTTCTTTTTGTTTTTGTTCGTCTTTTTCACATTTGTCTCTTGTGACGTTGAGCTTTCGTCTTGATTTTGAATGGTGACGATATTCGTTTGAGGAGTATCGCCACCTCGATTCATGTTTTTTGAACACGAAAAACATTTAGCTATTGTGATATTTTTCTTACCGCAGCCATAGCAAAAAATTCTTTTAGGGCAACGACAATTTGCAAAAATGTGCCCTACTCTATCACAATTCCAACACGATTTAGCACTATCTAAGCCAGAGGTATTAGAAACAACTTGAAAACCAGAACCAGTCGAAGTGCCAGATGTAACCGCACTTAATTCAGGTTCCAAAAGACCTGATTTATTTGAAGGAGGAGGCTTGTATCTATCTGACCATGACCTAGATTCTTCCAATCTTTTACATAAAGTAGTGAGTTCAGATATAGTATTTATTTCCATCAAAGCTAACTGATTTATATAGAATGGTAAAAGATTCCTACGAATTTGATCAACTCTTACTTTTTCTAAAGGTACACTAGATAGTTTCCGATAAAGGCATTCCATAGAAGCAATATACAGAGTGATTCTTTCGTTATTACCCATAGTACGGTTTTGAATTTCCAATAATAAATCTTGTTCATAAAAATAAGGTAAAAAATCAGATTTTAATTTTTGAACTACTTCCTCCCAATCATTTAGGTTATGCCTATTTGCAGAAAACCATGTCCAAGCAGGACCCTTAAATATATCACAAGCAGATAAAAACAAGTCATCCTTCGTAACATTTCGACTAACTCTAAGCTCTTCTACCTTTTCGAGGAAAGAAAGAACTGATTCCTCATCTGTAGAACCGGTAAAACTAATGTTCCATTTATAAGGCGCTACATATTGTCTATTTTGTACTGAAGGTACAGGAGGAATAGCAACTGCAGGAGATACATGAGTAGGAGTAGAGGTTTGAGCACTGGTTTGTAGGTTATCTAACTTAAATGCAAAATCACCCTCTAAACTAAGAATTTTAGTCATTAAATGTTGTTTCTCAGTAATCTGCAGATCATTACTAGGCAATAATCTAGACACCCTATTTGAAAGATGTGTTAACCTGTCTTCTAATTTCTTTCTCTCCGAAATCAAACCCGAAAATTTATCTATTAACTGTACTAAATCATTATACGTCTCTAACGCGCCTTTAATATCTTTCTCAAAAGGTTTGTTGTTAGTCGGATCAACAAAGCTTCGATTAACCGATTCTTGTTTGAAACAACCACGTAAGAGTTTCCTTTTCTCATCAACATTCAAACTACCAGCATTTTCAACTTGCCTAAGTTCTAATTCGTACGTTAATTCATTACTTTTCAAACTATGCACATCCATCGTGACAAAGATTGCAAGAAAATACGGTATAATAAAAGTATTTGCACCAGTACTTAATTTCAAAATAAAATATTCAGAAGTAATCAATAATCAATAAACGCAATAATAAAAATCAAATAGTAATCAATAATACTCAATAAATGCAATAATAACAGTCAAAAGTAAACCACGAAAAACTTTGTAAGGATCAGATCACCAAATTCCTGAGTATCAGCTAACAAAAATTTCCAGCAAGAAATCTACTAACCAATAAGATAGCCACTTTAATTATGTAAACTACATAAAAACACGTTGGTCGCCAATTTGTAACAATTTAAGTTCCTGATGTTTTTTTGGAAATATTCTAAGTTGCCGGATAGGTCGCGAGTTTATTTTATTGGTTAGTAAGGATTTTTTCTTGGGCGCCAGAAATTCCTCAACTCTCAAAGAACTGTCAAGTATCACCAATAAAAGCTTAAAAGCTAACAAAAATCACTTGATAGACGTTGAGAACTGTAGAATCTCGTTCTTGCCGGAAATAAAAAATGTTCTTAAAAACAAATTTACAATAATTTTATTTCAATAAATATTATTAAAATTAACAATCCAAATTATAACTTTGTTGAACAGAGTTGAAGAATTAAATTGATGTTAGAAAAAGAACAATTAAAATATTAATTTTTGAAATTAGTCAAAACCAAAAAAAATTCTGATCCAGCAGTGATTTTTACGTTTGCAAATAAAATACTTAGCTTAGACGCTCAACCCTGGTTGGACACACTTCTCTTCACCTCGTTCCCTTTTTCTCCAATTGCCTGTTATTCATTAGGTCATTATGGGTAAGGATAACATCAGAGGGCATAAACGTCTTATAGAGCTGATACGTCTAATGCTGCAATGGTACACTCGGTTGATGCTTGATTATCAATCCAAGCTCTTTGACCAATTTCCGTGAAAATATGCAAACAGAAAAAAACTTGTTTTAGACCAGAATATTGGTTGATATTAAACAAAAAAATGAACAATAATGAACAGTAATTGAAACAATCTCATCAAAATATTTCAAACTCTTTTACTTAAAAATTAAATCTACGATCAAAAATTACAAGATTTGTAAATGAAGGATTAAACTATGATTAAAAGAAAAAAACAAGATTCGTCAATGAATCTGATAAAACTATGTTCCAAATTACAAGATCATTAATGAATGATTAAACTATGTTTAAAGATACAAGATTCGTCAATGAATCTGATAACACTATGTTGCGAAATACAAGATCATTAATGAATAATTAAACTAAGTTTAAAGATACAAGATTCGTCAATGAATCTGATAACACTATGTTCCAAAATACAAGATCATTAATGAATGATTAAACTATGTTTAAAAATACAAGATTCGTCAATGAATCTGATACTCAAGTTTACTTCAAAAAAAAATAATGATTAAATTTAACTTAAGCACACTTTTAAATAAGTGCCAAATAAATGAAAAGTCCCCAAAAAAGTTTATTTAAAAGAAAGGTTCTAAAAAAAATAAGCTAAATACTAGTCAAAAATTGATAGAAATATGATTACTTCTAAATTACAAATTAATAAATATGCAAATTCTTCCTAAGTCAAATTTATGCGATAACAAAACTGTATGTGCTAAGATCACAATACAAAGCTGATCGACATTTCACATTATGTCACTGTTCTCCCATTTCATTCGTCAAAGTGAGCATTACGAGCCACAAGCAAAAATAAACCGAGCAAATTTAGCTATAAGTTAACAAGGAGCTAGGTTTACAAAGATGGAAAAATTATAAATTCACCGTCGACTGTCGGTAGAGACAAGAAAAAAAAAATCTAAGGTGAGTTCTCAAAAAAATTCAATATGATATTTCATAAATTAGAAATAATATAAAAGAAACTCACCTTAGACCTTTAGAAAGTTGAATTTCCCAAAACCTCTACCGGCAGTGAACTGGAGGTATCTTTGGCAAATCTCCGTCTCTTAGCAAATTTGGCAAGGGCCTGAGTCGGGTACCCGACTATTAAAAGTGGCGGATCAGAACCAGGAATTAGCTAAAAACACAAAAGACCAACAGAAATCGGTAATAACGTTAGGTTAGTTAAAAATTCTCCTTGTTAACTCGAACTACGCAGTTAAATGTTCCTGTAAAAGTTAACGGAATTTACGATAAATATACTAAAATAGATTGAGTAGAGGGTCCACTAAGATCATTTATTCGGCAATACTTTAAAAAAACCCAAGATGGCCTGGAACAATGATGAATACAATTTCTAAATCTAGATTAGAAATCTATAATAAATCAAAGTATTGTCGTCTAAATCATTGATTCTAAATCCCTCTAGAACCTGAAAATTGTCTTTAAGACACTCCTAAAACAAAGAAATAAATTTGTTCAGTTAAAAGCAGAATGTGCAAAAAAAAACCAAATCACATCCGACCAAAAATAAAAATGGCTCTCACCTTCACGACGTGAAATTGGAGACAAAAGCAACGTTCGCCGTTCGATTTTAGAACCGGTCCAAATCGCATTCAAAGGAGTAGGTGGGAGACCATCAATTAAAATCACGATATTACTATCGCCCTCTATTCAAAGGCCAGTATAATAAAAATATTTTTATAGAAAACGACGTAAAACTAATACGCCTATAATTCTAATGATAGCTCCACCTATGTACAAAAGATCTAACTTCTAGCGAAATCTTACCTAGGTACCGAAACCAAATCGCATGTATATTTGCATAAAAATCACTTTGCAATATAAAAATCTTAAAACCTGAAAAACCATGTAACGAATTATTTCGTTACAAATTTTAGACCGGCGCGACCTAGCCGCTAATGGGGTGTTTCTGGGGTATAGTGTGACCCTCTAAATAGTGTATTGATATTGTTACGTTTTTCCCGTGGGTTCTTAACAGAAGTACAACTTTGCTATTTTCAACTAATACTCTCTTTATTCACTACCACTGTATACAATTTAACACTCTAAACTACTCTTATAACTTTACAACTAATATCTATTCAACACTCAATGATTAACTGAACTACAATTCGTCGCTATTCCCTATTTATATACGATCTAAAGTCTATCACGAATACTCGGGAAGACGCGAGGGCACTCTATATGATTCTCCATCGAGATAATTCAAGCGTTCCTGAATCTTCGCGGCCGACACGACGATGACACATACACAGGAGCGGTACGCGGCAAGGCAAGTTCTATAGGGTAGCACAAAAACATTCGTATGGTTGCTAGCCGTAACAATATTTTGTAATGAATGAGATACATGAGGTTCTTGCCAAAATAATTAAATTTATTTTTATATGAAACAAAATAATAAGAGCCTTTAATGGGGCCTTCTCAAAATTCTCAGAGTGTATATTTTGTCTAGATCAGAGGAAGTAAAATACATTTTGTTAAGTGCTGCTTCACAAAACACATGTGGAAGTAGAATTGTTGCAGTTTTCATGTCTTTTGGCTAATTTAGCTCCTTGGCTGGCCGATTTGGCATCAGTAGTGACACATCCACTTCTGATTCGTCGCTGTAGATGTCGGTGACCATGTAATGGATCTTTGTTTTGCCAGCCGAACAACAACATACATTCCACTGAAAGTTTCGAATGGTTTGGGGGCCTTGGTGAGGGCATAATTTAAAGAAGGCTCATCATACTGGTCGACCAGTGAGAGCTGGACGGGAGAGACGGTCGGGCAGGTGAGGTTGGAGGGAAGAGAGGGGAAGGGTCTGGCCCGTACGCACAGCACAGTGCCGGACGTCAGCAGCCGAAGCCCCAGGGTAGCATTTTTTAATCGAGCATCCAGTAAGTCGCTTTTTATAACGTGACTGTAAGATAATAGTTATATAATTGTTAGCTAGAATATCCCCCGTTCCGTTTCTCCAAACATTTAAACACTTTATGCATAGCCCTTCACTCGCTTCGCTCGCCACGGGGGCGCAACCAACCAAAACTAACCCACACTAACCAAAAAAAATTAAAAGCCTGCATATTATAGTCGCGCTATAAAAAGTCGGGATCTCGTACGCTCGATACAAATAAGCCCCCGAGTAGGCAAGTTATCCAACGCGCATGCTTGGCAGGTTTGCCTACCCTGAACTTTCCTGGCGCTCCGGCTAAGGGCGCTGCCCTGCAGCACAGCTCAAGTTTGTCACTTTCTGTCGCCTCTCGCTGCCCGCACCGAGCGCTCCAGGGAATCCAGGTACATCGCAAAATAGGCCTGTAGGTCGGACATGGTCCCACGAGAGCAAAAATTGAAATCTTTTAAAGAAAACAAAAACCTTCAACTATGAAGCCGCGCAATTTCTGAACGGTTCGTCCTAAAAATCTGGGCGTGTGCTAATTGGCTTCGCTGGTTCTTTCTCTACAAGATGACCGCCTCGTATAGCCAAAGAAATTTTTTTTTAACATTTCGCCTAAATTTGGGACTTTTCTGGTAAATTTCGAGAGTTTTTGGCCAATATTTTTGGAGATATTTATCGTAGGTCAAATCTGTGGCCATATTCTTGTTCCTTGGTCAATTTTACACTATGTAACTGATTTTCAGCTACTTAGTACAAAAAACCTCTGCGTAATTGAAAATACCCAAATTCAAGTAAAAAATGTGAAAAAAAAAAAAACGAAAAATGGCTACAGTTTAGCCAATACATTTTTGCGGGACCTAATATTTTGGCTTTTGACTACCATCTAGGTGGGTAACATGCCCACAAAAAATTAGCCAAATCGGAGGGGGTCGATGCCAAGTGTGGCTCTTCGTAAATAATTTTGCTCATATATTAACATTTCTGTGCAAAACTGAAGCATTTGGTTTTTGTGATCTTCCGTTAAACCCTGTACTGGTATAAATCTATAGGGGTGGTATTTGTGTTTGTGTAAAATTCGCCAAATTTTGTTCTGTGATGTCATGGCTTGGCTTGCAATGCTTCTTGTGCTTTATTCAAGATTATCTAGATTTTTGATACATAGTTATTATATCTACATTTTCAACAATGTTTAAAATATTTACTTGTAAATAATAATAGTAAGACGCCGAGTTCCTCTTCATCGTTACCAACCACCATTCTTCTTTTTCGTTGTATTTCCTTCCGGGTCTCGAACGCTTTTACAATAGGTTTGTTCCAACCGACTAGAAAACCGTACGAGGGACCGTCATTTCTAGTTGTCAATTTCACTTTTGAAGGTGATGAATATCCTGTCATGTTGACAAACGTATTATGCTACTAGAAATTACCGTCCTATGTACGGTTTTCATGGTCAGCTGGAACAGAGCTAATATTTTTGATTGTATTTTTACAAGGGGTAGTTCGATTGGGGTAAAGTGTTCGGTATTGCAATATCACTTGATTAGCGTTAGAATTATTAGCATAATAAAGTTGAATGATGGAAGCTTTTTCTTCAGCAGGATATCCCATTTTTAATTATAATTAATACTGCCTGATCAATCGAAGACAATCTGGCACCAGCTTGACATCTTATAACGTTTCTAGGCATTACTAGTCTCTACCTTTAGAAATACCTGTAGTAGGTAATAACTTTTACAAAATATTTTGAATTTAAATTTGAATTTAATTGCTAAGAAAAATATAAACAAATTATATATTTTTAGTTGCAGAAAAATATTCTCTATCGAAATTTGGAATAAAAAATAGGTGGTTCAATTTAAAACAAGCAAACCTGTGAATGTTTCTGCGCTTTTCGATGCTCAATTTTTTTGTCTGATAGAATATTCTGACGGTTTAGGCAAAGTTCTAAAACTTCCACATTTAAAGTTTTGTTGTACCTACCTGTTATAATAAAGGTAAAGGTAGGGGGTCAAAATATAATAGATCACCCTGTACATCAATAATGGCCTGACATCTCCTATGCATACTAGCAATTAGCGTATTAGAATATTCTAGCGGTATGTCTGACCATATTCTAGGAAGGACCTGCTGCAACTGAAGAATGGTATTTGGGTGAGGAACATATTCATCTATCCTCCTTTGCAGCATATCCCATGCATGCTCTATGCAATTGAGATCAGGAGACCTAGGCCGAAGCTGAAGGTGAGTAATTCGTAATCTTTCGATATCATTTAAAACAGCCGCGGTCCTGCGAAGGCGAGCATTATCATATAAGAATACGAACTGCACTCCAATGGCTGCACGAAACATGGGTAAAATATACAGACCTGTAGATCGGTTCGCCCAATGAAGCATATACCACCCCCCATACCATGGTTGTTCCTCCTTTATAGGGGTAAACAACTTGAACTTGACGTTGATTTCTGGGCACGTCCAGACCCGGACACGGCGACTATCGGAAAATCGACCATAACGGGATTCGTCCGTGAAAAGGACATTTCGCCATTCTTCACCCCAGTTGAGCCGTTCTGTGGCACAAGCTAATCTTGCAGTCATATCATTGCGAGGGAGAGGAACACGTCTAAGGAGACGTCTTGATTTTAAATTAACCGAAGCCAAATGTGTTCTTTCAGTGTCCTTGCAAATCTGAATTCTATGAGTTTCAATTACTCTGTGCACAATTTGTCGAGATCTTGATAAAGGCTCTCTACGTAATGAAATCAAGTGTCATTAAAAGGTTGTTAAAATCAAGACGTCTCCTTAGACGCAATAAAGAAATAAAAATAAAGACGGGTTTTCCTAAGCAGCATAGTGTACTATGTAGATTTAAATTTGAATGACGTAGGTTCCAGGGCTATTTTAGAAGAAAAACGTGTATCCTGTAGTTTTTCCAAAGAGTATTAGGCTATTATTGAGAATTCGCACATTCTTATAAGAATTTTATATATAAAAAATCAGTTTTTGAATTAAAAGCAAGATGAACTTCAAATGTTAAAATAGTCTCAATATAAGGTTATAAGCTTACTTAAGCATATTTAGAAAGAATTACCAGAACAGGTATACGGTTTGAATTTTTAAATCTGCAACATAATTTTAAAAGCCCTGTATAATAAATGCCAAGGAATTATCATACTTGGCACTAGTCTTGTCTTAAAAGCTAGAAAATTTCATATCAAACGCTGCAGAGCTTGCTAAGATATGAGCACTTGAATTTTGACCAAATTTTCACATATCCTTAACTTATCGGGGGCAGTTTATATATAAGCTATTAAAACTAAAGCTTTAACTATTTAGCTCTCCATATTTTCTTTCACCTCCAAGCAGAACAGATTTACCTTAAATTTAAATTTATAATAAGTATTTGAACCGAATTATTTTTGTTATATTATTGAGATAATATAAATGTGTTGTTCATATTATATGTAAGAAGTGGATATTATAAAATAAAAACATTTTATTTAAAATGGGCGATTTTATTTTGCCCCCTGCTTAGAATTACACTACTTACGATTTAAATTACATATAGCTAATTAATATCTAGGAATCTGAGGAAAGTCAACTCTCAAATGGGCAAATTCCAAACTAGGCAGCGAAAATGAATGCCTACGTATATCCTAATCAATTAGAAATAGTTTTCAGTCGTTACAAAATGGTACTAATTGAGAAATATTGCATTTAAAATTGCAATATATCGGACAAAATTGTGAAACTTTTAAAAATTGGTAGAAATGTTAAGGATACCATAGATATTGGTAAACTAAAAAGTTCCCACTCCCTTACAACATTGTTTCAAGCCCAATTTTATTTATTTTCGGAATATCTACGAAATAGTTCATGGTAGGTAAAAATACTTATATACAAAGTTGTTCCTCATAAAGTTCTCTACAAAAAAGGTTCTATAACAATTTCCCCTAAAATATCTCATTGTTTGGTAAATAAAGCGCAAACGAAATCAGGGCGGGATAT
>JAEQML010076113.1:0-13515 GCA_016904865.1 Pissodes strobi
ATAACTTAAACCCCTTTCAGTCACTGGCCTACATACCTTCTTCCCCTAAACGAGTATTAATAGTGAGCTGCACGAGTTGACCATCATGGTCCGAAAAGTCAGTTGAAATATTTGTAACAGAGATAAATATTGGGGAAAAATTAATGAGTACATTATCTAAACATGCCTTGTGACTCCCTCGACTGTTGGCTGAAAACCATTACACTCGAAGAAGTCACAGAGCATTCATTACACACTCTTTTTGTTTTGTACCAAAGTGTACATTAAAATCACAAAGAATTATTATATTTTTATTAATATTGTGGGCGAATGCTCCGACGAAATGTGAAGTTTATATATATGTATTATTTATCAAGCTTTTATTTAAGCATTTCTAATTTACTTTTATAAGATAGTTGACCATATTTTGTTATCGCAGTGTTTTCTACCTGTTGTCCCCATTAACCAGCTGTGGGTTTTTACCACCTGGGAAAGTACACACCGGCGAGTACATCGCCAAGCAAGCCTATTTTCGGTCTTAACGTAAAAATAAAAGTTAGTATTCTTCGGTCCGCGTTTAGTTACACAAGCCTAGGTAGAGAGCTCTGCTTATTTCATATTTTTGCTAATATCGTATATTTCGTTTACTTTTGTAATTTAGATTTTCAAGAATAAATATTTAATTCTCTCCTGATGTTCGGCCCTGCCAAAACTGAAAGTATTTCAAATTCACGAGTAAAATTAAAATAAGCGTATAATCTATCTCTAACGCTAAAATACCAATCTGATAAAAGATTTCATTCAGTATTTCAATAAACCTATCCAAGTCTGCTGAAGGAGGTCTGTATAGTGTGATAAGGTATATACCCAAATCAGATAAAAATTCTGTGCTTTTTTCAATGCGCCTTTCAATATTTCGATCTACAAACAAGTTATTAGGATTTGTATTTACCGATGGTACACAGAAAATTGCAGAACCACCACTCTTATAATTTTTCCTTGCAAAACTGATTTCCACTCTATAACCGTCAATATTAAAAATGTCAGCCACATCACATGTAAGCCAATGCTCAGTCAAACATAGAATGCCATCATCCAAGTCAATCGGGAATGCCTCCAGTTCACTTGTTTTGTTTCTGACTGACCTGATGTTGATATGTAACATATTCAGTGTCAGATCCCATCCTCAACTACTGGTTCCGTTGTCGGTTTTGTTGTACCCTGGTCCGTGGTGCATTCGGACGTTGGATATTCAAAAAATGGTTTATTAATATGTCAGTATGCCATAGGCTTGGTGACATTATCTGTTCCTTTAAGTTCATTGGTACCCCCAATTTAAATGAACTCTTGTACTTGTCAGTTTTTGTGGTCATTTTTTCACACTTACAGTTTTCCAGATTGTTATTTTCTAGGAATAGTAGCACGAGTTCTGGTGTCATCTGAGGACCCAGTCCTGACATAAAAATCCAGGATGGATGCTACGGTCAAACCCGTTGCAGTTTCGTTCGTTCCCTTTTTTTGCTCTGGTCGTGTATTCATGTTTTTCGTAACAGTTTTGTGTTTACGTCCCCCTTTGACCAGTATCCACAGAGTTCCAGAGACATCTTTGGTTTCCTTAGGAACATTAGTAGTATGGTCGTCTTGTTCAGATGCAAAGCTGAGGATCTTTTGATGTTCTCAATTCTTTGTGAAAGATTCGAGCCATCTTCCACAGCTGTTTATTTGTCAATGTCATCGTTTCCACCAGCGGTGTTGCCATTTATTAGGACAAATGCTCCAGCAGTGTTGCCAGTATTTGATTGTGCATCTGCTCTACTGGGGCTAGGGTTGCCAAGTGTCCTCCTTTCGGGAGGACAGTCCTTCTTTAAAACGTTAAGCCCTCTTTTCTCCCTTGTCACGGAAATGTCCTCCTTTTCCTCTATTATGACATTATTGCAAAAAAATATAAAAATAGTAGTGAAATAGCAAATCAATCTCAAACCATGTTACCACTGCTAAAAGAATTTCCGTACTCAAATAGTAGTTCCACAGTACCATCTGAAATTTGGCACAGCGGCATCCGAGTGGCGTCAAATAATATTCGATGGAGTACCTATTCTATTATATACGTAGATCTCTTACATTTTGTGTTTATATTAGATGGTTTCGGTTAGTTGTTTAGGTAGACTACGCGCCTTATATGCCAGTTATAAATTTAAAAAAAAGGGGTATTTTCGAAATTTCGGTTTCCGCTGAACAGAAAATGCCATAAAATCCCAACCACGCCCAAACTTGATACAAATGTCTTTTAAATTTAAGTTTGTGCTCATCCGATAGATGATGTCAAACTCGATTTTCACAGAAATCGGAGTTAAAAATTAATTTTTATTTAACAAATACGCCCGTCTTGAATGAGAGTACTTTGGGTATTCCTTCTGAATTTTTAGAAAAAGTGTATTTTCAAAACTCTATATAGGGGTACGTCTGGCAAGCCTAATCCAACATGTTTAAGTAGTAAATCCGAAAAAATTACCCCCCCCCCCCCCCCCCCCCCTCTTCGCCCAGGCAGAGGAGGAGAAGGAAAACTTAAATAATTAAATTAGAGAAGGGATAGAGCTTCGAGATCAAATTTTTATGGTACTTCATGGAGGGCTACCTTTGGCCATATAGGGGGTTTCGAGGTTCTAATTTAAGGAGAATTTTGGGGAAAAATCCGTTTTTTGCCGGTATCTCTGTAACGGAGCCTCGGACCAAAAATCTAACAAGCTGTGACCCCGTTTCGATCACCCCTCTCACGGGGTCATCTGAGGGGGAGGGAATTATAACCCCAACCTCCCCGGATACGTAAAATTTTTCGAAAAAATGGGAAACCTTGAAAAAAAACGTAAAATATTGTTCGTAAAGTTAATACAAATATTATAACACGAAATTTTAAAAAAAATATATTAAAAATATAATAAACGCGGTGTTCGGCGAAAAAAAAGGCGTTCGGAGATGGCAAAAATGGAATGAAAAAATTGCTTTATGAAAAAAAAGTTTTAAAAAAACAAAGAAAGTGTCGAAATCTGGGGCAAAAGTTGACGAAAAAAGCTTTAAGAATAAAAACTGAATTAATATATTTTTCAGCAGTTTCACTTCAGTGGTGTGCTTATAAAGGTGAGCACACACTTTTTACAATTACTACAAAATTTAAGCAGTTGAGTGTTTTCCCCTCTGGATAGCTCTTCACCATTTTTCAAAGCCACGAGCCGCCACTGGAAAAGTTCTCCCTTAGCTCGTGGAAAACTTGGCAACCCTAACTGGGGCAGGGCTTTTTGTTGTTGACATCAACTTTGTGTGGCACTATAGCAACACGTGGGCTAACTTCAGACTTCTTTTCTTCTTCACTGTTAATCGGTTTCCCGCCCTTTTTCCGTAATTGCAGGTTAGGTTTTTCTGATTTTTTTCTCACTTTTTCGAAGAAAGGCAATTTTTTCTCTTAATAGTATATTATGATATAAGTGTCTAAGAGGGCTTTTAAAGCACGCGCGACATATTTCGCAAGTCGCAAGGGCTTTAAAGGCCTCTTATACACGTATATCATACGCTATTTTTTTTTATTACGAATGCATCATAATTTCAAAAATGTTTTAAATATTAAACTTAAGGGATATATTGACGACTATATTGTAATCTACTAAAATGCATAAGCTACTAAACAAATATCACCCTGTCGAAAGTTTGAACTTGAACTTGGAGATTGTTATATAAACATTAAAGGCAAACTATAAACAACGCGAGCAATCAACGGGAGCGACTTTGAACCTTATGCATGCAATGATCATCACTTTGTTTTATATAAATACGCTACCGAACCCTCAGTTCGGCAGACATTGATCTCACCTCCAGCTCCCAAGGTTAGTCACTTGACGACTGCCTCTTGGGTTCTATCCGCTCCTAGAGTTAGTCATACGACTGCTTTAGGTTCCATTCCTTTCCTACCCAACCTGGTACCGGTTAGTTACTTGACGACTGCTAGGATCAGGGGTTGCACAACCTCCATAGTAAAGTCTTGACAAGAAGTTTGTCAGAGTGTTGAGAAAGACAAGTGTCTAAATGGTCAGTTAAAAAGTTTAGTGAAAGCTCTTAGTGCTCTTAAATAAAACCCAGCTCTTAAGAAAAACTATAAATTATAAGACAGTAAACAAAGACCTATGAACAGTACCTCAAATCGAGAAAACATGCGCACCGTAGTAATCGGGTATAATAGAAACTCATTTTCTCTGACCAATAATTGTTGTTAAAGTTTTATCGTTAATACATTGTTATTGTTATAAACTAAACGTGCTTACTTTATCATCTCTTCTTACCCCACGTGACGCGAACCCGGTCTACCTCAGTTACCCCCCGGCACGCCAAACAAGGCGTGTCCTCACGAGTAGAACATTCAGTGGTAGATTAAAGGAAGCATTGAGACCCCGTCATTGTACTAATCGCGACGAGGCTCTTCTCTGAGAAGTTATTCTTTAAATAAACGAGCTACCCCCAAAACTATTCGTGACAATATTAACCTGTCACATTTGACATGGTCAAATGTTTCTATAGCAACCTTTAAAAAAGTAGGCGCATCATAAACACCTTTGTTTGTAGAGATTCATCAAGATAAGTAGCTTGAATTTTTTCTTAAAGACTTGACTTGACTTGAAAACTCAAGCTTTTGAAAATTTGATATTTGACTTGACTTGATTTTCGGACTGAACTACTTGACTTGATATCAAGTAAAATCAAACTACTTGATATTACTTGATAGTGATCTGTGAAATGCTCATCGAAGCGTTAAAATAGGGGATTCACCGAGGTTAAATAGGGGATTCACACAGCAAGCAGGCACTCGATGACGACGTGCTCGTGCTATTAGTAGAGCAGCGTTGTTCAAGGATAAACGGCGACCGCAAAAGAATTATTATGTCTGATTTAAGAAGTGATTTGTCAGAAATGGAGTCGGAACCTTTTCAAAGCAGCGGCTTAGAATATATTGTAGATGAAAAAGTGTCAGAATCCTATGACACCGAACCAGAAGAAGAAAGTGCAGGGTCGGCGCCACCAAAGGCAAAACGAGATCACGAAAACCCCTTAAGAAGTTATTTTTTTCAAAATTCGGATCAGTTCATTTTAATTGAACAAAAATGATCAATTTTAATCTGGATCATAAAAACTCGATTTGTTATCGTTTTATATGATTTCGGGATCAAGGATCACGAATCTTTCATTTGTTTTTCTCTAGATTAAATTAGATTACAGATTGGGAGAGATGGCCTTTGAGCCTACTTGTCACCGCGACCCGACGGATCTATTGTGACTCTCTCCATATTATAGAGCTTCATCCAGTTTTGTCTGATTAGACCCCACAACCTTGATAGTGGCTCCGTCGTGTAGCTATTAGCTTCTGGTTTAGGTACGCCAAGCAGTTGGGAGCGCACTCTCGATAAGCCTTCACAGTGGCATAGCACGTGAGATGCCGTCTCCTCCTCCTCCTGGCAGAACCTGCATTCGCTATTTTCTGCCAAACCTATGACGCTTAGGTGCTTTTTCAGCCGGCACACATTGGGGTATTTCGCCAATCTAGCTGGCCAAAATTAATTTTGTGAATTACTTGTTTAAAAACGTGTTAAGAACCTGCAAGAGCGTCAAATTAAGTGATGTTTAAAAATAGCCAAATATGTGATTTGATCTGACAAATTTATTAACAAATTATTAGGCATCTATGAAATTATTAATATATAAACAAATCTTTTTTTATATATAAATTTATGAATAATCATAAGAAAAGTATTAGTCGGTAGGCGATGAATGCCACGGTTCTTCATCAGATATAATATCGAAACCATCATCATCATCGTCGTCATCATCATCACCTGAATACTCATCAGATGCATTTGATGACTTCAGGGAAATTGGTTCAGCCGGAAGTAACATCTCCAAAGTTTCTTTTAAATATGGCAGTGACTTTTTTTTGGGTAATGGTCTCATGCCCGATAGAAACGGATCCGAACTGAGAAGTAGTCTGTTTAGCACGTCAAGGTTACAGGATGTTCTGGAAAACTTTCTAGCAAAATTATCGCGGTATTGGCGAAAATGCTTATTCCTTGCCTCGGAAGCCTCTTCGGACAGCTGACCAATAGGTAGCAAAAAATGTTCAATAACAATCGCGCCATGAATTAAGATTTTATGAACTGTTGGGGTCATTGGATGCCAAGAATACAGCTGTACGTACAGTTTAGCGGTCTGTAAAGCGTATTCGGAAAATTTCTGGGTGTTAATTTTATGTCCACACGAAATAGTTTCCAATATAACTTTAAAACGATATATTAGATCTTGATCAACACCTAGTATCTCAGAGGCAATTGATGGGTCATCAAAAAAGCGTCTACTGGTATTCCCGTCGTTGGTACTTCCAAATCCGGGCTTTGGTACATCAACTATCAAACCAAGTTTTTTTCTGAAATCATCTCGAATCTGTAGTTTTCTTTTCTTGACAATTTCTTTTTCGCTCTCGGATTGCACTCTCCATTTTTTAATGGGCAGTTTATAAGACAGGTGCAATAAGCTCTCGAATATACGAATTCTAGCATGTAAGACGGATAAACCAAGCTTTAGTGATTCGACGTTAATTTTTTTTGTTACTGTTAAGTTATTGAAGTCTTTCGATGTGGAACCACATATGTAACATTTCATTGTAGAAGCTGTCTGTGTCGCAGCGTTACACACCTTTCCATCAATCATAGTCAGCGTCATAGTATGCTTAATAGAAAAATGTTTATCAGATAATGTCTGCTTTGTTTCTTTTAATAAGTTTGTCGAATTCTGTACATAGGTTATTTAAGCGTTTGTGATATCAACACTTTCCTTAACGAATTGGATCCTGATAGGTCGACAGTAGCGAGGGGAAGAGGGCGTTGGATTCTGCCATATTACTTTTTTGTTAAAGTCACAAATCAATTGCAGCGGCACGAAGGAACTTTGAAATATGTTTGCATCTGAATCTTCGTCATTTAAAAACTTTTGTTTAAACTGTTTTTGTTGAGAGCCGTCACAACCCCATTTACAAATTAAGTGTAGGGTGTTGCCTTCTTCTTCACTTAAATTTTGTACTACCTCTTTTAAGTAAAGTAATAAGCGTCTTACAGTGTGGTCCATTAAATTTTGTAATTTAATTTCAGCATATGTTTCTGTCACCACATAAGAGGACTTCTCAGGGTATGATTCAATTTTTTCCTTCTGTAACAAGCTGTAGCATGGGTAAAAAGATTTGTTGGTACTCCTGATAATTTCATATTGCCTTCTAGAAAGGCCTGCTTCCACCATCATTGAGAGGGCATGCAAAGGTGTTAGTTGTTTTTTCTTTTCTTGCATAATAGTTGAATATGCTTTTTTATACTTCGTTGCTTTGGTTGGAGAAATAGTTAAATCCTTGAGTACTTTGGATGCATCTCTTTTGCCTATTTCATGTAATTTCATTTGCGTTGCATAAGTTAGGACTTTTATGTCTGTATTTTTTCTAAGTTCCTCTGTTTTTCTTCTCTTGCTTCTGTCACTCAAATCCTCAAAGCATACAGAAGGTCGACCTGAACGTTTTGCAATCCTTGGCAACGTAAATATGCCCTGAAGCCAATCATGGTTTTTCTTAGTAAATAGATCACTTCTCTTGTGTACTGCCATCCACCTGCGTTTAAATTCTGACTTCACATATGAAAACGCCAACTTTATTTTTTGTATTTCTTTTTCTTCATATTTCTCGAAATTTAAAAGGTAATTTTCAATATATTCTAGTTTTTCACTTAAAGTGGGTAAATTTTGTTGTTGCATCATATTAAACAATTGCAAACGAGTAAATATCTTCACCCCTGATGAACCTAGAACAAAAAGATACTTGAAAACAAAATTTTTACAAAAGTCTCAATTTACGTGTTTTTACAATGGCATAATATTGGCGTCTAAATTTCGAAAGTTGCGAAAAGTTGCGGCTATTTTTAATTGAATAATTTAGCGAACATATTTACCCGTATATATAAATCAAAATAACTATCGGGACGCACCCTGAAGCACAAAAAATATTTTAAATTGTTTACAATTCAGTGAAAAATAAATTAAAACAGTATACTATTTTAAATAATGTTTAACTAAGTCAAAAATGTATTTATAACAAATTCAAATTATATATACAATAAACACTTACCTGCTTCAACAGGATCCATAATTAGTCTTTAACCGAAATAAATAGGTTTAACACACTAACGTTTAAAACGGCTACGAAAAAATACGACAATACAAGCCAATTGCCTATTTCAAATAGGGGCTATTTTTTACTTCGACTGTCGAGCCGGTCAGCAGCTAGGCATCGGTTATGAGTGGGGATTCTTGTTTTTAAACTATTAAACGTTCTAGAAGCGCATTTTGTTTTTAGATTCAGTGATTTTAACAAAACACACTTTTGGCCAGCTAGATGAACGAAATACTCGTCTGTGCGGCAGTGGCCCGTCAGCAGACCCACCATTATCCTGACAGCCTTCCTGCCGTAGCTTAGCAGGTCTGTTGATAGTTTGGCAGATGGACCTGTTATAAATTCCTTGGCCTGTCTTTGTCCCAAAGTGTTGTTCCACCATTTTCGGGATTCTTCTGCTATCCATTTCTTTATGGCTGTTTTAGCGATTGGTTCGGCTATCCCGCAGAACGGTTCTGGTCCTATCATGTGCCTAGACGAGCCTTCTCTGGCTATTTCGTCGGCAATATCATTACCTTGATAGCCTTCATGCCCAGGTACCCATGATAGTGTCACTCTATGTTGACTTCCTATGTCATTCAGAGCATTGTGGCAATCCAGTACCAATTTCGATGTTATTTTGTTGGATTCCACGGCTTTTATTGCCGCTTGGCTGTCGGAGAAGATCGCAATTGTTGTTTTGTTGCAACTGTATCTTCTTTTTATTTCCTTTGCACACTGTTCTATTGCTGTTATTTCCGCTTGGAACACTGTCGCTAGTTTGCCCATGGAAATGGAAATTCTTGTTTTCGTCCTTGGTTCATATATTCCGGCTCCTACTCCTTCCCGTGTTTTTGAGCCATCGGTGTACCAGATCACATTTGCCCTAATTGGGGGTCTATTTTTCCAATCATTCCTGTTTGGAATATGTGTCGAGTACTTTTTGACAAAGCTGTACTTGGCTATGGTGCTATCCGTTGGCAATCCCAGGATGTCATCTGCCTTAATATCTTTGTTTAGCTTCTCTTGTTTGGTATTATGTCTACCTATAATCGGTTTTTGGCATTGTGATAGCCTGTATGTGACGGAGCGTGCTTCGCCCTGTATGTATGTTTGGATTGGTGGTAGGTTTAGTAGGACTTCTAGAGCCGCAGTGGGCGTTGTGCTCATGGCTCCAGTGACGCACAGGCATGCTAGCCTTTGAACGCAACTTATTTGCCTTTTTGCCTCCGCCTGCATGGTTCTTGTCCACCATACTACTGAACCATACGCTATCATTGGTCTTACCACTGCTGTGTATAGCCACAGAGTCATTTTGGGATTTAGGCCCCAATTCTTTCCGCACATCCTTCTGCATCTTCCTAGCGCAACTGTGGCTCTAAGAGTTGCTTTTTGGATGTGTGGTTTCCAGGTAAGCCTCTGGTCAAATATGACTCCTAGATATTTTGCTTCCTTGGAAAAAGGTATTTCTTCTCCATTTATCGCCAGTGGTTTTAGTCCTGTAAGGGCTCGCCTTCTGGTAAATGGAATGATTATCGTCTTTTTTGGATTAACTGATAGCTGTTCATCTTTACACCAGTTCTCCACTATTTTGAGAGCTTTTTGGCTTCTTTCTGAGAGAGTACTGGCAAATCTGCCTCGTACTACAATCGTTAGGTCGTCTGCATATCCTAGACAGTAAAAGCCTTCTGCAGACAGTTTTTGTAATAAGTCGTCCACTAATATGGCCCATAGTAGTGGAGATAGAACTCCCCCCTGGGGGCATCCTCTTCCCACCGCTGCCGTTGTGGTTGTTTCTCCCAGAGTGGCTGAGATTATCCTGTGCTTTAGACTAGTTTCTATCCATTTGCGTAGTGCTGTTGGAGTCCCTCTTCTTTCCAACGCGCTTATAATAGAGTCTGTTGAGGCGTGATTGAAAGCCCCTTCTATATCCAGGAATGTGGCTACGGCAATCTTCTTGTCCTCTAAGGACCTTGAAAGAAGCCTATTTAGGTCGTCCAGGGCTAGGTCTGTCGACTTTCCTGGTTGGTGAGCATATTGACGTTCACTTAGTGGGAACGCCTGTAGAGTATTCTCCCTGATGTACCTATCTACTAGCCTTTCCAGGGTCTTGAGCATAAAAGAAGACCCGACTATATGACTTTGGTGTGCGGTCCAAGATTCTGCCAACTTTCGGCAGGTATAGGACCCTTACCTGTTGCCATAGACTAGGTACAACGCCCCAGGCTAGACACCCTCTAAATATTCTGCATAGGTGTGGTAATAAGACGTCCTGACCTTTTTGCAGAAGTATGGGGTGTATTTCGTCTAGGCCTGGTGACTTAAATGGTTGGAATTGGTTTATGGCCCATCTAATCCTCGCAGGTGTGACTACCTCTTTAACTATTTCCCACTCCTGTCTACCTGGTCTTTGTGGCCTTGGCTTAGGCGGAAGGTCAGATGGGCCTGTTAATTGCATTGCTGTCGGAAAGTGTGCCTTTAGGAGCAGTGTTAAACTTTCCTCAGCTGTTTTGGTGTACGTGTTGTCCTCCTTTTTAAGGAGCTCGACATTGTTGTTTGTGTTTTTTTTTTGCTAGGACTTTGTGAATTCGGGCGCATGCTGGTGTCTCATTTACCCTTTCGCAGAAGCTTCTCCACGAATCCCGTTTGGCTTTTCGGATCTCTTTATTATACTCTGTTAGTTTTGACCTGTAAAGATCCCAGTCATTGGTTGCTTTGGCTTTATTAAATAGCCTGCTGACGGGTTCCCTCAGCGTTTCGAGTGTTCCGTTCCACCAGACTGTGCTTTCTTTTTGTTTCCAGGTTTTAAGGTCCTGATATGCCGTAGCTATTGCTTCGCTAATCAGCTGTACTATGACTTCTAAATTTTCCGCGTCCTTAACCTTGGCTGTTACCCTTTGTAGACCTTATTCGAGGGATCTTGAATATCCTACCCAGTTTGTGTCACGGGGATTTCTAAACCGTATTGCTTTAGGGGAGGGGATTTTAAAATCAAAGCTAATATGCCTGTGATAAGAGCAGGATGGTTCATCTGATACCATCCAATTGTGGATCATGTCGCTCGCCCTGTTAGAACTTAAAGTCACGTCAAGGACCTCCTGATGGGCTCTCGTTACGAATGTTGGTTCGTTGCCTACATTGTCAATATTTAAACCTTCTGTTAAAATAAATTGTAATAAGGACTCACCTCTTCCATTGACGTTCGTGCTGCCCCACATCGTGTGATGTGCGTTAGCATCACATCCTAGAATGAGTTGGAGCTTCTGTTCCTCACAGTAGGATCTAACATCCTTGAGCATCTGCGGTGGACATTTTTGCTCCTCTCCTGGGAAGTAGGCGGAACATGCAACTATGCTTCTTCCACCTTCCTTCGTGGGTAGTGACAGGATAGCTGTAACAAAATCACCCGAGCATAGCCCCGGGATTAAAGTACATTTAATCCTATTATTATGAATGATACATGCACGAGGTTTATTAGCTGACCTATCGTACAGTAACTTACCTTGGGAGGGCTTGAGGCCTACAATTTTCCCTTCGTTGATCCAAGGTTCCTGCAGGAGGGCGATGTCGAGGCCTTCATGTTCAAATCTGCGACATAGCACGGCCGAGGCGGCCTTTGCATGTTGCAGATTTGCCTGCAGGAACTTGAAATTGCCCTCTACTTCGAAGAATCCTCTGGAGTGGCACCACCGTCTTCCGTCTCCATGGCCGTGTCAGGTGCTATCCTCTTCAGAGGGCTGACGCCTTGAGCCGTTTCCGGTTTTTCAGTGTCCTCTTTTTGGCACGTTTCTGGGATTGACTCCTGCTCGGGTGCCTTTGGTGGGATGCCTCCTTCTTTGACGCGGAACTTAATTTTTCCTATGCCAAAGAATGGTGACATATCCACTTTTTGGAGGTGGTCGAATGAGGCCTTGTCCATTGAAAAGGTCCACACCTGGTCTTTTCCGGTTTGGGATTTTCCGAAGACCGTCCACAGCTCGGTGTTGAGTCCTCGGTTTCCTACCTGTAGCCTTTTCAAGATCCTTTCCTTGGGTAGCTGTTCCCCATATTCGTCTGGGACGAACAGTGTGCAGGCGAATGGCTTCGGGATCTCTTCTCCTTCCAACGCCTTCAGTTGTGCATTCTCCCATGGCTTTAGTGACGGGACCAGGCCATCTGGCACTTGTGGGGTGTTTTCCTCTAACTTTATCCCTTCTTGAAAAATCTTTAAAAAAACAGATTAAGAATGATATGCTAGAAAAAAATGCTTAATTTGGATTCCTTGATCCTCAAAAACACCTTAAAAAGCTATTTTTTTCAAAATCCGGATCAGTTCATTTTAAGCCACACTTATAGTTTTATACTGTTTATTATTATTATTATAGGTTCCTTGATTTTAAAAGTTATTCTATATTAAAAAGGTTTAATAAATTATTAATAAATACCGAGATAGGCTAGATATCAAAATATTAAATAAAAGGCGGCTCTTGAACGGAAAAAATTACAACTTTCTAATAACAATTCTAAAAGTTTTTTAAATATAAGAACTAATCTTACCCTGGAATTGATTGCCTTTGGCTCCACAAATGATTGGTACACATTTCATTAGGGTCACTAAACTTGCACTTGTGCAGTTTACATCCTTGAGCCGGGGCCGAAGTGGCTCTATAACAATTCAAACAAAATTCAATCATTTGTGGAGCCAAAGGCAATCAATTCCAGGGTAAGAATGAATCCTCCACAACAATATAGAACATATTTACATAAGAACTAATGTTGACTTCTACTTTAGAACCGCTTTTTTATTATATAACATAATTTTTGTTTGATGATATAATTGTGTAATGATGTCTCATTTAAAATTCTGATTTTAAGTCGGTGCAGCAGTTTTTGGACACCCTGCATCAATAAAACTCATCAGAGTATATTTGCAAAAATCTATATTGACTTTAAGACATTCTATTCAAAATTGTGGGACATGCTATAAATTTTTATACAGGGCATTTCAAAAAAAATACTTACTTTTTCATTTAAAAGTGGGATATTATAACGTAAACATTTTTGCACCTTGCGCTGCATTTTACTAACTCCAGTTTTGTTTATTTTGCAGACCACTAATTGTTCAGAAAACTTCCAACAAGACAAATTTCAAAAACTACTTGTGGAATATATAGCACAGAAGTATCTCCCTTTCAACTTTTTTGAAGATGCTATAAGTGGAAAAATGTACAAATTCCTAAAGCCAAAGGCAACTCTACCTGGTCGGAATCAAATGAAATCTTTGACATTAAAAACATTTGCAGCAGCGCAGCAAACAATTAAGTCATTTTTGAAAACAT